>OMNN01031996.1:0-12597 GCA_900302755.1 Chromis chromis | reverse complement strand
GTCATTATTTTTTCAGCCCTGTTTTTCGTTCAAATTTTTTTCAGCCCTGTTTTTCGTTCAAATTTTTTCAGCCCTGTTTTCCGGGGGGGCTGTTTCTGAATTATCGTGATACTTCGAAATCCCGCGAGAAAACCGTCAACCTGCAAGAGACTCCTGATGGATCTATGGTGACTGCGCGGCACATGGCCCATCTTCAACTTTCTACCGTTTCGGGCAGCAGTTCCATTCCTTGATGACACCTCACCAGCGAAGGCGATTCCGGCGCCTTAGCTGCACACCGTGCGGATCCTCCTGATTTTCTCTTGGGTCACCACGTAGCCAGACAGTACTTGATTAAACTTGATTAAACTAAACAAGCTGCCTGGTGGCAGGCTGGCTACGTGGTGGCCCAAGAGAAAATCAGGAGGCTGCTGAAAATATTGGATCCGCACGGTGTGCAGCTAAGGCGCCGTAATCGCCTTCGCTGGTGAGGTGTCATCAAGGAATGGAACTGCTGCCCGAAACGGCAAAAGTTGAAGATAGGGCATGTGCGAGGCAGTAACATGAGTAACCATAGACCCACCAGGAGTCTCTTGCAGGTTGACAGTTTTCTTGCGGGATTTACCTGGTTAAGCAGTGTATAGCCTATATCGGCAGCTCTTATTTTGAAAAGGTTCAGGAACGGAAGAGTGTGGTTCGATATGTGTGCTGTGTCTCTCGCATGCCGCAATAAAGGAGAAGCCGTGTGTTCAACTCTAGAAGCCTCCGTATTTCTTTGTGTTATATTTTCAAGTATAGGCGTCATAAACACCATCGGTTACAGTAAAAATTACCACGAAAAACAGGGCTGAAAAAAAAATTGCACGAAAAACAAGGCTGAAAAAAAAATTACCACGAAAAACAGGGCTGAAAAAAAAATTACCCCGAAAAACAGAGCTTTTTTTTTTTTCCCCAAGTGAATGCAATACGCTTCGGTAAACTATGTCTCAAAAAACAAAGAAAACAATCCCACACAGGATACAAGCCCCACTCTTTTGGTTGAAAGACCTATGAGTGACTCATACCACCGCTCGCCTGCCTCTTCTGAATGCAGAATTTGTCACTCTTCATACAGTTCCATTTGCAAACACTCATGTACGTCGTTTGGAAGTCATTGGCAATCAATCTGAACAGCATTTAAAGTAACTCTTCCCTTTTATTCCTGTCGTCCGTCTAACTGCTTCTCTGTGTCCTTACAAAAGTGTGCTAAAGTCGAAGAAATTGAAGAGGTTCTTACTGGAGAAGGTTTGTTTTAGTTTTTTTTTGTCTGCAAGGACTTTTGAGTTAAAATGATGAGTTTTTGAAGATTACTTACAAATTTAAGTAGTTCAGAGTGCAGTTTCCGAAGAAAATGAATGTTTTAAAGTATGTTTTTGGGGAATCTGTTCACATTATAGCCTACCAACTGGCAATTATCATGTATCACAATGTTCATGACTATACATACCCACTCGATTCAACAGCTAATCTAATACTGTGTGTTGGTCTGTCTCTAACCCCATTTATAGCACACTCCTTCTCCCTCACTGCATGTTTCATTCTTCTCTCTATTTGCCATCTCTCAGCAGGACCACCATCGATGTTCCATTTCAGGCCCCCAGCCACTATGCTCCTTTATTGCTTCTCCTCCCTGGTCTCCCCTCCTCCTCATCCCCGCCTCATACCTGCCCCCAATTTCAACCGGCCTTCTCTCTTTTCTATCCACCTCTCAGTTGAAACAATTTTTTGATTTCTTTCTGTTAGTATTTATTGCTGCATTTTCTTTGCCTGTGCCCAACGCTTTGCTTCACATCTGCTCTGTTTTTTTCCCCCATTATGTAATTTGTTTCTCAACCATTTAAAAAGAAAAATTACATGCATTCCCCTGATATACATTTTTTAATGG
The DNA here is from genome assembly GCA_900302755.1 of Chromis chromis. Classification (NCBI taxonomy): domain Eukaryota; kingdom Metazoa; phylum Chordata; class Actinopteri; family Pomacentridae; genus Chromis; species Chromis chromis. The sequence goes on along the minus strand of OMNN01031996.1, from coordinate 10,694 downwards.
TAATGTCATCACTGAGCAAACCGTCACTGAACAGACTTTCTCCTGGTTTTTCTGTGCTTTTCACCAACAGATTTGGTAAGAAATTTACTGCATGGCATAAAATTTTCTGGCCAGTTAGAAAATCTGTGATAGATGGTCAAAGGCAAGAAAGGATAATTAGAAAACTGGCATCTAGGTGTGGATGGTCTTCAGCAAAGACAAGGATTTGAGCACATTTTTTTATAGCTTCCTCAGTAACCAGAAGCATCTTTGAAGAAGAAACCACGCCATAAGCCTGATAAAATTCTGCAAATTGAAACTTTTCTTCACAGTGAGGCACTACTATCCCACTGTTCCATTCTACAGGCAACATTGTGGGCTTCCTGTCTGGCTCATTTCTTCCCAGGTGGCGAAGATTTGATTGTGATGGTACCACGCCGTTGTGTAAAAAACTGACATGACCCAATTTCACCATTGCATGTCCCGATACACTAGACTAAATTTGAATATTGGACTGGATTCATCACGTCAAATGGCAACAAGTGACTACAAAAGGGGGGAAATAGATAATATTTTGCTGTAGTCAAGGAAGTAATTACATTGATGGGAAGTGAAGTTTTCCTTTTGAGGAGCACTACAGTGATTCGAGTGCTGCCAGTCACGTCTAGTCTGGTTTCATTTGGTAATTACACAAAGTTGCTCCTTTTTTTCATTCAAAAATGAATGAGCATTGTATCTGCTTGATTGTTGTGTTCCCTCCACTGTGTCTTCTTACATTGTGTATGGACGACTAGTCTGAATGGTGATAATCAGAAGAGTCTTTTCACTGTAACCTCGGCCTCATTGCACCACAAACTCCATTGCCGTAGACTGATGAGGACCTCAAAACCCTCTGCACCCCCCCAAAACACTCATACACAAGTGTCATAGAGCCAATTTAGACCAATCAGCCCTGCAGCCTACAGCAGTACAGCGACAAAGCCAGTTGTCTTCTTGATATGAGCCACACTGCTAAATAGGAACCAAATTAATTCTTAATCCCTTTTCTTACTCTTTCTGTGTAGAACAGAGACACTTATATCATTGTTTTTGTCCAGTATGCACCTCGGTGTACAATGCTGCATGTACACTATGTCTGCATGCATTTATACGTCCTGGCAGATGTGTAGGTGTGTATATGTCTGGGTGTGGTTTGAGGAAAATGTCACCAGCTGTTGCCATGTGCATCTCCACAGCCATCCGCTAATTGGTTAGCAGGAGCTCGACAAATAAAGCGCTCCTGGGTTTTTTTTTTGCCTCCCTTCTCCTTTCCACATTTTGAATGAAAATGGAGGAACGAAACCCGATTGAGTCTGCGCCACACTGACTGAGAAAACAAAGAAGGAAATATTCAGAAAAGGAGACGCACTTGCTATGAAAGGAAGCTGAAGTTAAAAAAAAAAAAGTCATTGAGCTGCAGTGCTGCTTCTGGATTTGTCAGCTAGATGGATAATAAGACTGTGCTGGATTCGTGTAGCAAAGATGACAAAGCCAGCCTAACAATCTTTCTTTCTGTCCGTCTGTCTTTGTGCAGCTCTGGCTCTTCTGGCACACTCACGCTCCATGAAGCTTTCCAGTTCTGTCTCTTTCCTCACTATCTTTATCCTGCTCTGTCCCTTTCTGTGTAACTCTACCTTCTGTTCAAGTCTCTGCCACTCTCTGACCTGATGTCTCTCTGTGCCACTCTCTCTCTCTTTCTATCAATCTCTCAAACTGTCACTCCTTACTGGCAAAGATGTAAACAGTTGCAGCCATGACAGGAAAGTAGACAAGGCAGCTTCAACTCTTGTGATTAAACATGATAATCTAATGATTTCTGAACTTATCACAACCTGTTGTGTGACTGTGTCCACCAAAAGAGATGTAGAATACAGTACAGTATACAGAACTATAGACTTCTTAACTTGCAAATGGCAACTATCCATTTAAATGAATGTCTCACATGCACTATGCGGGGCATTCAGTGCATTTCTTTTCATTCTCATGACTGACAGAGTTCATTAAAGATCACTGACACACTCTAAAGTCCTTCCAGATGTAGTAATAAAGTGCTACCTTCATTGGACACACATTAAACCTCTTCTTTTTCGGCACATTCCTCATGTGCAGGATCACAGAGGGCCTTAACAGATTAGAGAGAATCAACTTAGTAAACCAAGTTATCATTTTGAAAGAAAGGTCTTAGATCAACATTAGCTCAATATGCTCTAAAATGGTATAAGTTGACAAAACTAAATTTCAAAGGCAACTGATCAATTTCACCTCAAGTTTGCATTTGGCAGTCAAATTTATGTTCTTATATTTAAGGTATAAGTTAATCCAACTTCAGGTTCCTTTGTTAACTCTTTACAAGTTAGAGAAACATGCAGTGGCTAGAAACGTACCTACAAATCGTTTCTAAGGTCCCCCCTTCTCGTCTCAGTGTGTAAACCACTCTGAATGAGAATCGCTACCACATTTGCCATATTGTTTAATTGGGTGATAACCTGTCAACTTGCTTAACCTCCCCATGTCACCAAAAAATTAGGTTTAAGCTCCAGCCCAATTTCCAGCAGACAGTACAGATCATTGGAAGAATCAGATACAGCTGCCACCAAGTCCAGATACAGAACATGAACAACTGTGGTTGGTGAATGCAGAAGTAGCCATGTGAAAGCACTGTAAGTCTATATCTCTCTGCCACTCCACTGTCTCGCTCTGTCACTCTGTTTCACTCTGCTCATCTCTCTTCTTCACTGTCCATTTCTGTCTCCCTGCTCCACCATCCTCCTCCAGAGATACATGCACACAACAATCAGAAGGGGGAGAATGTGAGAGGACAGGAAGTAGGTGTTTTTATTTTCCATGTCACAGGACAGACAGACAGGTGACATGTGTGTCCTCTATCTTGTCTTGCTCGGCAGTGATGCCATGTAAATAGGTGGCCCCTCGGTGAACCATTAAAAGTGCCTCATAGCTCTGCACACACACATGCAGACACACAGAGCTCTCGCTCCATTCTGCCCGGGTGTTCCACTTCCTTCAATGTTTCTGACTTTTAGCGGTAATGAAAATGAGTCAGAAATAGCTGGCCTACTTTCACTTCAAATCCTCTAATAACATGAAAAAAAACTTTATCGCTGGGGTTTCTCCCATGCTTCAGGGTGACAGGCGCGTCATAGTTTAAAGGGTAAAGACTGGGTTAAGTGGCGTGCTGAGGCCGGGCAAGTGACATGTTACTACTCCACATCAACTGTTTTTGGACTGAACGTGTAAAAATCAATTATTTATATCTGCAGGATCCCTCACATACTAATGCACTGATTAAACTATTTTCAACAGTAGGTATCCTGCTCTCAAACTCATAGCATTCTGGATGGAAGAGTCCTACAACTTGTGATTGACAATAGGATTAGTTAAACAAACACAAATGTTTGTCATTGCCTCCCAGTGACTGAACCACCTTTATGATTATAAAGGTGCAGTCACGCATCAACACATTTAAAACTCTGCTTTGAATACAAATTTCTCTTGTATATGGTGTTTTGTTCCTAAAATTATCAAAAAATCGTCAAACAGTATCTACTTTATTCTTATCTCATTGGAAAAATCATGCAAGGTTTTAAGTTTAATGGCTCAAACAGGCCATTATCATTGTATGTGTGCTGGAAGTTGCATCACACTTCTTTATGTGGTTCACTGGACATGAATTTGGCTTGCAAAATATTTGTTATGTCACAAATCATGTTTTTACATGTGCATCTTTATATTTGTTTTTATCGTGAGCTTAGAGAAAATGTCCTTCTTCGTCGATCAGACCAGAAAAAATATGCCGCTCATACTGGATACCATGTTTTCACTCTTCCATACCCCTTTGATTACTTTTTATTATATACAAACCATTTTTTTTGCACAACTGTTAACTCCACAGTTCACTTTACTATTTTCCACTATTGCACCTTATAACATTTTGCTGCTGTATATTTTGATTATATTTCAATATATACTTTTTATTTAACACATACTTTTTATATATCCTAAATCTGTGTGCGCTTCCTGTATATTTGAATGACAATACAGTCTGTCTAAGTCTAATTCTAAGTCTAAAACACAGAAAAACACAATGACGTAAGATATAAGCAACATATTGGGGTAGCTGAGACGACACATTTATTTTTAGAGCACTTTTTCTACATATAAGCACTACAAAGTGCTTCATAAATGCATTCAAATCTGAAGTTTGGCTCATAACACGGTGACTGCGGTATGCAGTAACTTTGGGTGTTACTTTGAAAGACTCTCAGACGCTCTTCATTCATGGAGAAGAGAGTATTTTCACACAAATGTGTCTCTGGAGTATTTCAGTATATTCACTGGCTCTTAAGTGTTGTGTCTCATTCCATTATGTAAGAACTTTTATCTCAAGTGGAACCTCTGGATGGTTTCTCTACTCGGCACTTCCTCAAGCAGCTCTCTCAGACTCCGATTTTTTGCATTTATGGAAATCACAAGGTGAAGAGCAGTCAAGTAACACTTAAGTTGGGACAAACAACTGGAGGAAACAACAAAGAGGGGGCTTATCAGAAGAGCCTGGCGGAGTTGCTGGTAGGTAAAGAGAAGGGAGGCAGGCGTGAGCTTCAAACACTTTCAGTTTCATACAATGAGATCAATAAGAGGTATGAAATTGAGCTCAGTTGAGCTCTAAAGTACCGGGAGCACATCCAGAAGATCAGGGATGTACATATTCCCCTCCACCAAAAGTGAAGCAAGGGATCGAACTCCTGCAACAAGTGGAGGACTCCTTCTGTAGACTCACAAGACCTGCACAAACTGACCTCAACAATCAGGAAATGGTGAGTCCAGGCAGAAATTATATAACTCATAGAAGAGCTGAAGGAGATCTGTGGGAAGAAGAGACCCTTGCTATAGTACAGATACTTGAGCTCCGGGGAGTGGCCAACGTCTGTGAGGAAAAGACTGGAGGAAAAAAGAAATCCTATTCTGGAAAAGAGCCCAATATTAACTTAATTTGAGGAAGAAAACAAAAAAAGAAGCAAGAGAAGAAGTCATTTAATGTCACCATATTCCTATGAATGACAAAGTAGAGCCTGTGGTGGTTAGAGTAATGAAATTACATTTTAAGGTAAAGGAGTCAGTTGCACAATTATCAGATGCATTTTTTTAAATGAAAAAAGTTCACTTGACAAATGAATTCCATTGAATTCCATAACTGGTAACACAAATTAATAGGATATATGTATAATTTTTCTTTTTTTAAAACATTCTCTGGATGTTACAGAACAAAAATTCAGTTGCTGCACATGAACAAAGAACTAAATAAATTCTTTGAATTAATCTGGGGAAATCACGCGGGACTGAACAGGAGTTATGCAGTTTTTCTTAAAAGTTGTGCCACTGGCAATATCATAGAGCCCTTGGGCCAGGCATAGTCTCTGCAAACCCCTCTCACTCTACCTCTGAGCTCCCTGTGAGAGCATTAAAATGCATCAACACGTCTTGGCCCTGGTAATCAGCCAATTTAGGGATTAAATGAGCACAGCGAAAGGCAAGTGAAACATTGTTTCAGCACAGCATGACCGGACAAATACAATCAGCTACATATTAAAATGTACCATGAGCACGCAAACACATGTGGACACATACACTTACAGGTTATCATTCTCATTTACTGTAATTGGGAAAGTATGGAAGAGTGATTCTCATTCAATGTCTGATACCATGCCTACGGCAATTAAGTATCTATCACCCTAAATAAGTGAAAAAGTGTGTATGTGATGGGACCTCTGTGTATATAGGAGCACGTGCATGTAACATGAAGTAAGTATGTTGCTATAGCAGCTCGCCAAGCCTCATTTAGGCAAACTTGCTCTCCAAACAGAGGATGAATAATTCTCTTTGAGCCTCCTCCTCCTCCTTTCCTCTTCCACTCCTTCTCTTCTCCCTGCTCCTGCTCGTCCTTCTCTTCCCCTCTCTTCCTCCTCCTACTCCCCCCCACCCACCACCAAGATCTCTGGAGGATTTTTTTTTTCTTCTTTTTTTTTAATAAGAATTTTTTAGGAGAGAAGCGGCAGCCTTGAGATGCTCTTCCTCCAGGCTGAGATGGATTTATGATGTGCTGTCAACTTGCGGAGGGGAGAGGGAGAGAGAATAAAAAAGCACAGTAAACATGTTTTCCTCTTTCCCACCATAATTTGAGGAGGGGGGGTGCGGGAAAATAGGGAACGCAGCTGGGTGCTTTTTCATAATCCTTTGCATTGAAAATCAAAACAAGAAAATATCCTTGTGGAAAGAGAAAAAGGTGAGACCTGGCCGAAACTATTTCTTCCGCTCATTTTTCGGAGGTTAAAAATAGAGTTCTAAAGTGTTTAAGAGAGGTACGGCGCATTGACCTTGTCATGCTTTAACATAAATATCACTGCAGGTGCAGACATTGTGAAGGATGGACAGCCATTACCTCAGCTAACCTGCGGCCTCCATGAGAGGTTCGCTATTTTTTTTTGTCAGCTAGTACCTCAATTCTCCTGTTATTAATTGTATACATCGATCGGCCACAACATTAAAACCACTGACAGGTGACATGAATAACATTGATTATATTGGTACTATGTGGTGTTCTGCTGGAAAACCTTGGATTTTGGCATCCGTGTTGATGAGACTTAGACACCCAAATAAACATTGTCCCACAACAAGCACACTCCCTCATGCAAATGGCAATCCCAAATGTCACTGGCCTACCCCCGCAGGAAAATGCACCCCACCACATGGCAAAAACATCTCCACCTATAGGCTCAGTAGGCCATCACCAACCATTCTGATCACTGAAAAAGAGAAAATAACCCAGATTTTTATAGCCGATCTTGTGCAGTTGTATCAGTAAGTGCATGTAAAAGCTACAAAACTAAGCTTTGCAACATGTTTTGCAAACATAGCAACAGAGTGTATTTTCAACCAAACCTTGATCCTTGGTTTTTATGCTTAAACTTAATTAATTACCAGCTGAAAGCACAAGTAAACACAGAGTGGAAAGCAGCAAGTGAAAGCAAAGTAAGTCAAAAATATAAGAATTGTGGTTTTGCACTTAAACCTAGAGACCAGATTGGATAAATGCATTGCACACTGCTCATTTTCTTAGGCACCAAACACCAATACTAACATGCAGCCACTAGTTGGTATTTCCTGCTGTCAGTTTTACTCAGGTGGGGAAACAACTCGCTATCACCTTTTGTCATTCAACAAGTCAGTGAAACACAGCAACTGCAGCACACCCGAACACACACCAAATGAATCAAAGGTACTTCATCCACTCACTCCCAACACCACTGAATGGACTCTGAAGTGGCCGCTCTCTGTCTTCTCTAACCTGGGCGCTATAGATGTGTCCTACCCACTCACAGCGAGTTTCTGTGTGCTACTGACGAGGCTCCACATAGGCCGCTGATTCTCTAAAAATACGGCTTCATTTTATGCGTCTTACTTCAAGATAATCACCCCCTGCTGATCAAACAGTGAATCTCCCTCTTTTTTTCTTTTTTTTTTTTTTTACCACCATTACTATTTAGCATATACACTGACACTTCAAAGGACGTAATATAAAGTGTCCTGGACCGCAGGAGTTAGCGACAGCAGTTGTCATTTTAACAGTCGTGCACAAAGAATGCGTGACAATGCTGCATGGGGAGACGACATTTCAAAATAAAAGTGCAGTAAATCTGAAATGCTACCAGAACTAGAAATACGAAATAATCACATCTGCTCTCTAAGCATCATACATAAGGAAAACTGTGCAGGAGAATGTCCAAGATGCCCTTTGCTCACAGAGGACGGTGGGTGTCTGTTAAAGGTGATCAACTCTGATACTCCACTTTGACATTTCTCTGTTTCTAAGCCTCACACACACTCCCTTGACATGCATACATTTCTATTTTTCATTCCATATTTAAACCATTTTGGCTGACATTTTGGATGACTGATGTATTGTGTGAGGAAAAACAGACTCTACACAGTGTACCACAAGGAAGTAGACAACATTACAGTAGGATGTTGTCACAACAAATGTCAGAGGGCCTCAAAAATTATCAGGGGACATGACTCAATGTTAAAATCACTACTTATTCATAATTACAGATTTAATGTCACTGTACTGTGAAAACCACAAATCTTCAAATGTGGTGATTTTGACTGGCATTTGTTACGCTCCAGCACACTCCTTCCCTAATTGGAACTCTTAATTTTAAAGTGTGTATAGATAATGTATGTTGCTGTATGGTCAGCTGACATCTATAAGGACACTGGAATACTGATGTTCTTGAAGCCTGTAAAATTTAATTTCTAATAAGACAATTCACATCAGTTAATGTCACAGCTTCACCATCATGCAGCTTTAGTGACATAATGTGACTTATAAGTGACATGTCAGTGAGGTTTGTCCAGGTTTCATTATCCATCCTGAAAAAAATAAATCCTTCATTCATTAAATTAGTCTAAAAATTCAGCATGGAAATGAAAAGAAGCAGCCCGAGGCGTGTCACTCAAGTATTCGAGAAAAAGATCTTGAGGTAAGCTGATTTACATTGGAAACCAAGTGAACTGATCTCGCTTCAATGCTTGATTATTTACACACTTATCATAATAAAAGCTGGATTCGATGCTGCTAAATGCTTGACTAAACTACTTATTAAAGCGACACTTTTCCCAGACCTCTTTTCCTGCCCTTCTCTAATGCAGACGGGATAAACTCACTAGTCCCTCCAACTGGACTGAAAAAAAAAGGAGAAAAACAACACTCCAGCATCCCATGATTTGCCCAGAATGCCGGTTCCCATAGCAACGGGGGGCGGTGATAAATTAGCCCATTGGCGCTAAGGATTCCACTCACACACTGGTCCTGCCCCACTCATACTTTCTCTTTTGCCTCTCCATCTCCATTTATCGTCTCTCTCGCCGTGCAGTGACTGTTCATGCAAAAAAACAAAAAAACAATACTGCTACAGATGGGAAGCAAACACATTGTACTCTTTACAATGCAAGAAACATAACGTTCGGTGTGCGTTTGATTTTACAACATAAGCTGCATACAGGCACGATCATAGAGTCGTGAGCAGCTGCGGCGTGCAGTTACAAATCACTCAGACCACAGCGAGGACATATGGGTCATTGCAGTAACCACTGAGTGTGGCCAACGTCCTCCAGTTTGGCTTATTGGCTCTTTTTTTTTTTTCAATGCAGAGTTTTGGAGTGCAGAGGTATCCACAGGAGCAGCTTCCCAAACTTGTAAACCCTCCAGCTAATTTAATTAAAGCTTTTGTGTCGGCAAGGCTTTCCCAGTATTGGTCAACTAAAGGAACAATTACGCCATTGGGGCAGCTGTAGCTTTGGCACCACTACAGATTGTCACACACTTGCTCACGTCAATGCCATGACCGCCACGAGTTCAAGACCTTTCCTCAAAACTGTGTGTGTTAATTAGGTAAAAACCCTTGACACAGTTTATCATATTAAAGGGTTAAAAACTGTCCCAGGAAGCGTGCGAGATGGAAACAGCAAATGTCAAATGGGCATAGTGAATAATTAAATAAAAATAAACACATAAATTCTCCATATATTGTTAAAATATTTTGTTAATGGCAAAAAGATCCCAGAAACCTTCTCTTGACTAGTTATCCCCTCTGAATAACACACGCGGGATTCTATAAAAGTGTCTTCTTCGCCAAGCAAGCAGCTTGTCATTTATTTCCTGATGATCCACTTTATGTTAAACCCATCATTTCTACCGGGGCTTTGGCTGATAACATTATCCAGTGGCTCATGAGCACCGATGTATTTAATCTAACTTTTTTTTCCTTTACTATAGTAGAAGATAATCCACTTCAGTCATGGTGACCCCAGTTGCTGTTCACTTTAAAATAATCTGAGCAAATGATTGTATAAATGCTTGAGAGCTGAAGTGGGACAACAGGTGAACCCCACTTAGCATAAAATCTGATCCATCCACTTTCATTGCCCCAGACTTCTGTTAGAGATGCGAAGAGAATATGATAAGCTGGGTGCATATTTGACATCTGAATGGTTGCTTTCTCTCATGAAAAATATGTCTGCAGTGTAGACATGAACCCCTTGATGCCTGAATTTATTTACAATTATATAACAAAAATAATTATTTGTGTTTTTGCTTTCAAGCTGATGCTAAATTAAGTGGAGAATGTTAATTTGTCTATAGCACATAGAATAGATATAAATTTAGGTATGATGCAACAGGTAAATTTATTTTATTGATGCCACAAACTTGTTTAGGTACATAAGTATTGAATATGCACAAACCGGCATTGGGGGAATGCATACACTATCTTGTCTGCAGTCTGAATGCAAGCGGTATGATGCGAATTTGTGACAATCAGCGTTAAGGGGTTAACCCCCTGAATTCCAGAAACCTCCTGGTGGGTTTGAAAGAAAAAAAATCCAAAATTACACCATTTATCAGGGCTAGAAACCGTAAAAACAGAGATAACTGATGGATTTTAACTTTTCACTGGTCCTTGAACTACTCATCTAAGGCTTATTGTTCAGGTGGGAGAATTAACCAAATCTAAGCTTAAAATTGCAATATTTCTTTCGAATAATTTATTTGTACTTCTCATTTAAGAGTTTGCTTAGTGCTAGTGTTACTGCAACCAACAGTG
>OMNN01031990.1:0-13876 GCA_900302755.1 Chromis chromis | reverse complement strand
ATCTATTTAGTATTAACTTGCATTGAACCTGTGTGGATCGCGCTGAATCATCCTTGCACACCTCTGACTAATGTTACCTCATTTTCTTGAGAAAAGTGGCAGATGGATTGAGGGTAAACATTGCTTCGGCTGTATCTGTCTGTCTGTCTGTCTGTCTGTCTGTCTGTCTGTCTGTCTGTCTGTCTGTCTGTCTGTCTGTCTGTCTGTCTGTCTGTCTGTCTGTCTGTCTGTCTGTCTGTCTGTCTATCTATCTATCTATCTATCTATCTATCTATCTATCTATCTATCTATCTATCTATCTATCTATCTATCTATCTATCTATCTATCTATCTATCTATGTTTTTCCATGGTAATACAGTGTTTTTTGAGCAGTAAATTTTTTCCAGAATACTACAAACAGTCAAGCATTTGCTCATATTTCACACTAAATGAGGTTACCACTTGTCAAGTAGCCAAACCAATGACTGCTGTGTGCTTCTACACAACCACATGTAGTGTACCTACATCTGGATTAGGTGGCTGAACTTTGGTAACAATGATGCTATGTTGTGGAGACTAGACCTTTCTTTCATCAGTTATAGACAATGCATGGGGTTTTGTGGCTTTTCTCTAATCAGGACAATGTGAGGAAACTACGAACAGATGCTGTTCTGGATAGAAAATATTTACTCTGCTTTTTGTGGTTCATTTGATGTGTCCCAGAAGTTAACTTGTGCAGAATGTTGACAAGTGACCCAGGTCAGTCTTATGAGTAATGGCACTGTGAGTGAACATTCATGTGAAATACAGTATAATATTAGAATCAGAATGAATTAGGAGTTTAAAATACTACATTATGCTTAAAGAGATACCAATTTTCCCTAAAAAAAATAAAAGTAATTTTATGATTATTCACAGGTTTTTAATGTCAGTTTACATTTGATGCATGACATGTGAATTCACAATCTATTTCTGTAATTTTGAATATATGGAATGAAACTCTGAATATATGGAATGAAAGTCTGAATATATGGAATGAAAGTCTGAATATATGGAATGAAACTCTCTCTCGCCATCTTGTTTTTTTGACTTTGCTTTCACTTTCACTCGTACATTTGCGAGAAGTACCAAGATGAGTGATGCTGTCCGAAATTTAGTAGCTGCAATCCTCAGGAATGAACTCCTTTAACACGCCAGTGTTGTGCAGAGTTATGTCTGTACACCGAGATCTCAGCGCCTTTCATTCCATATATTCAGACTTTCATTCCATATATAATTTCCTAAACGGCTTGCCATAATATATATATATAGGTTCGACTGGAAAGTTCAACACCATGGCAATTAATTGGCTGCTGTAAAAGCAACTACTCATTCGCTTCCATTCAGCCAGAAGTGCATAACTAAGGTGCCACACGAGTGTTTGATGATCAAGTCTGGTTCATAGTTGGTGCTTCAGTTCAAGCCAAAGCTTCTGAATAGGCCTGAAATCAAGCTTCTGTGCTGGCAGCTCACCAGAGCAGTTTCTTTTTAGAGCTGGCTTTGTGTACTGGGGTACTGTCATGTTGAGTCAGAAAAGCAACAGAAAATGTCAGAGAAATACTGTTGAAATCACTACTTTGTTTTGTGGCATTTCCATGTCCTTTCCTTGGAAATAAGCAGACAAACAGAGTGTTCAGGTGATGCATTCAGGCAGGTAAAGAAAGCTCGTAAACTGAGAGACACTAGAGCTGGATTCATCCTTCCAGATGACACATTTCTGAAGTCCACTACTATGTGTGTTTTGCACAACTCCAGCCGACCCTTAGGTCTAGATGTCATTCTTTTCGTATTTGGAAACGTCCCAATGACTGGCTTTTGTGTTAAGTTTGCTACAGTGAGGATGGCTGCACTTAAAAAGGATCTGATACACAGATTAATCATATCTCCCATCAACACTGATGACAGTTTCTGTTCAGCTTGACCAACAACAACAATAACAACCTAACCAAGCCTGGAAACTACACAGCTGGACAAACAGAAGATGTTGTTTTTGTTGGAGTACTTGCAGTACCTTTAGACTATGTCAGCCAAAGACAACACAACTTCTTGTTCTCAAGCTGAGTCAATAATAATGAAATATCCTGTTACTGTTGCACAGAATTTGATTCACCATTGCGTTTTTTAGACGACAACTCATCTATTGTATAGCTGGATTGCTGCACAGTGGTGCCTGATCAGAAGGTCAAAGGGTCAAACCCCAATGCCGCCATTGTTGGGCCCTTGAGCAAGACCCTTAACCCTTCCTGCTCCAGGGGCGCCGTACCATGGCTGACCCTGCGCTCTGACCCCAACTGGGATATGCGAAAACAACATTCCACAATGCTGTAAAAATGTATTCGTGACAATAAAGCTTTCTTCTAAAAAAAAAAAAAAAAGTATTTCAGATGAAGGACTTCCATTGTTTCTGTGGTGAGAAGTTATTATTCACAGAAACAACAAAATGTCATCCTGGATATTTTGTCTGCCTGTAAAGAGCAGGTACATGAGGAAAAAAGTACATCTTGACTTATGAGTAATCCATTGTAATTACAGTGTGACTCTTTTGTTTTTAAGCAAAGGGGAATCCCATGTATGTATATTACTCTCTTTCAGTGGTTCTCAAATTATTTTATATGACCTCAAGTATTTAAGAAATTGGTTTTCCATTGGCCGGATATATTTCAGCTCTTCTGTTTGATTATAAATTGACCTCATAATGAGGAATATACTGTAATAATTACATGTTAAAGGTTATAACTCTCTCTGCACAGGCTATATATATATAAAGTTTGCCACTTTAATGTTGCTTCCGCTCATGTGGTGGAAAGATCACACTTCTGAGGCCACTGTGTGTGAGTAAAAAGAATTAAAGTGAACTCTTATAAACTCTATGTGTTGCATATTTGCTTGGCAACCTTCAAACATGACCATGCAGTTGAATAGAAAGCAGTTTTATTTACAGCGTGCAAAGAAATAACCAGTATACAGTCATTGATGGAAACTATTTCTATTATTGAATCAGTTTTTTAAATTATTTTACTGCAGCTTACAACAAACTATCCAGTAAACAGTTCTTTTCATTGGAGCACTGCTTTTCTGGTTTGACAGATGTTCACTTACACAGTAAGCTTGTTTATTGTGTCTTATGTACACAACATGAACTTAGCGTACGTGACATGCTGGACCGAAAACAGGTTGGAGCAGGCATCCAGAGTCTATTCAAACAGACAGACAAACCCCAGATTTTACACATGGTCAACTCACCACTTTAAAAAAAATCTGTCAAATCGAAGATAGGTGTTTTAGGTGTTTGGCCCATAAGCCTGCCATTTCCATTGCACATTTCATACAAGATTTATTTCCCCTTCCGCTATCTGTGTTACCGTTTTCAAAATCCATTTCGCTACCTTGGTATATCCTGCAGCTGTTGAGAATCAGGTCGACTTGTCCCATGGCCCCGCCCCTGATTGAGGGTATTTAAAGCGATCTGTAGCATCATGACCGCCTTTTATTTCTGTTTGCTGGTGGCCACATGGGTTCCTCTGTGAATCTGAGGTAGGTGATATAGTCCAGATTGTTTAAAGGGTTTTTGCTGTTTAAAAGGGTTTATTTATTCACATGCACATGATGGTTGAGTTGCTTTTGTTGGACAGTCTTCTGTTTGCCTCATATTGTTGTCTGATTGGCTCAGGTTTGTGAAGTTTGTCTGCCTTTGTGGATGCTGCCGATTCTCCTCAAGTCCGCATACCAGCATGGCTTATTCTGGCGCAGCAGTTAACAAGGGTGTGATGGTTAGAGCAAATCTACTTACTCATAATTACATGTTATAAAGCTGTTATTGTGTTTTTTGTTGTATTGTAGGTTTTTATCGGCTGCTGTTTTACCTTTGTTCGTCCTAGCTTTGTCTTACCTTTGCTGTGCTAGCCTTCTGTATTTTAGATTGAGCAAACAGTTTTTTTTTGGCAGTTATCGCCTTTTAGATGTTCCCCGGATTCTAACAGACTTTGGCAAAACAGCGTTCTCCTATCATGCACCATGGTCATTGAGTAATCTTCAAAAATAACTCTTTAACTAGAAACATTCATATCCATTAATGAGTTTAAGAGCATCATAAAGTGCAGTGATGGAAGAATGACACTGTTTTTCCTGAGAAGCCACCATCCTTGAATAGCCGTCAATCTGTTTTATTGTTATTGTTTTAGTGTTGCTTATTTGTGTATCATGTATCTGTTTTATATAGCTTTTGATTTTATATGGCTGCTTCCTTGGCTGGGTCTCCCTTGTAAAAGAGATTTCTAATCTCAATGGGACTTCCTAGTTAAAGGTAAATAATAAAAGAATGATAATTTAGTGGAGCCGGTTGCTGGCTAGTGGTGGATAGGCATTCTAGTGTGTTTTTTTCCTTCACAAGCTGTAGTGCTAAAGGCACTGGGACACCTTATCTTAAACCAGTTTGGTAGTGGTTGCAAAATGCTGTGAACTCACGCGTGGTTTGTGGCACTCCTGGAACACTGTTGAGTAATTGGCTTCCGTCCACTCTTCTCTCCCTGTGCTAATTTCATTGCTCTGGAAGTGTTTCCCTTTAAAGTAATTTTACTGTTAAATATAATTAAATTAATGTAATAGAAGTTTTTGTGCATTTTCATTGGTTCGATTTATAATGTATTTGTTTTAGGTTACTCTCTCCGCAGGCACTTTCAGATATTCAGCAGTGAACCAATTATTAAATGAGGTTATCCAATAAATGTAATTTCATCTAATTTGAACCACGTCTTTGTCTTCTCTCAACAAACTTCTGTGACCTGTGTGTGCCTAAGGTGTTTAAGGTATAATAGTTCTTGGGGTGAGAGTCCCCAAGGCGGCGTTGTGGGGTCTCCTAGATTCTAGTACAGTGCCTTCTTCTCCCCTCCAAACCTTCTTAACCCCTGCCACAATAACATGTACAGCGCTTTTCGTGTCTCAGGTTGTTTGAATTACAGATTAACTTGATTTGATTTTGGATGTCCACCACTCTACCATTTGTTGTCTGGATGTCCAACAACGTGATCCCGTCCAATATAATGTCCACCAACCGCAGTCCTTAGGAAGAGTTGGCTGACACTGAACAAGCTAGAATCGACAAACTCATTGTGTCGAAGATGTGTGGCTCTACATGGTGAAAATGGTGGAAGCACTCATTTCTATGTTGTCTGTGACCCTACTCTCAACCTGCCTGCTGTTATACATAGTACCTACATAGTTTTTGAATGCAGAAGGAAACTGAAGCGCACTGTTTATCTCAAAACATTTCAACACACTGATGAAGACACAGTGTCTGTTTGCTCACTAATACTCTTTACTGTGGAAATCTGCTGTCATCAAGCTGCTTATCAGTTTCTGTTGCATTTTGCTGGAAGATGCTCAGAGAACCCTGTTACTACTTTGCATATGTTGCATAAACACACGTCTTCAGGTTAAATTCATCATAGCTCTGCTGTAATTTGGTTGCAGAGGAAAACTAAATGGAAACACTACTCAGTTTGACTCGCTGAAAGGTTCCAATTCTTTTATTTGAAAGACTACAGGAATAAACATGGCTTCTTCTACAACTTGGCAAGCTCTTATGTCTTTTAATCGACTTTTTATTGATTATTTTCTCTGTTCCACTGATTACTATGACAGTTAGGTATGTTAAGTCGTCAGTGTGAATTATAGAACAACTACCAAACATGAAAAAAATGAAGGTTCTGACTTCTTTATGAGTTAAAAGTGAGTGTAGGAAGCTGAGATGACGGTGACAGAAAATTAGACTTGTGTTGTTTGGCTGAAACTGAATTAAAGGGAAATTCAATGGTTTCACAGCTTGGGACTTATTTAGTAGTTTAAGCAGTCATTTTGCAAAAACACTAAAAAACCTGCAATGAAACTGCTGGATCACTGTTAAAATAAAACTCAGCCAATCTCAATAATAATGTCTTGTATAGTTAACTCGACTATAAATCAATTCATTGTATTGCAGTGCTGCATCTGTGTTAGACCAACCTGCTTGAGAAACAGGATCTATACCCTCAGAACTTCCTGAAGGAGGCAGTTTTCCAAAGCGTGGCTAGTAATACTAACAAAGAATGAGGGCTACGTGGCTTTTCCATTCCAAAGAAACACTGTTCTGGTTTCCCATTAAGTTAATAGTGCTTGGTCATGCACACAGTTTCACTTTGGGTCAATGGACCATTAGTTTCTCTTGGAAATGCTGTGGGGTGATGAGATAATGCGTCAGTGTTGGGGTGTCAAATAAACCGTTACATGCCAAAACAAATTAAGTTTTAAAACCATGAATTTCCCTTTACCAGAACATCAGTCTTGTCACCCAGCATTACATCGCTGATCTATTTCTGTCTTCATACAGCAAATACGGACAGAGCAGTTACACTGGATTAATGCTGGAACACTAGGTGCTGTTATTATCATGATGCTATGCAATAAATATGCTAAATTGTATAAAAACATACACCTAGATCAGGTGTGCCCAATCCTGGTCCTCGAGGGCCCCTATCCTGCATGTTTTAGATGTTTCCCTCTTCCAACACAGCTGACTCAAATGATCAGGATCGTTATCAAGCTCTGCAGAAGCCTGATAACGATCCTGATCATTTGAATCAGGTGTGTTGGAAGAGGGAAACATCTAAAACATGCAAGATAGTGGCCCTCGAAGACCAGGATTGGGCACCCCTGACCTAGATGATCAGATGTGATAGAACTACAGGGAAAGAGATATAATAAGCAGGTGGATGTGAAAACAGAAAGTAAGCTGTTGCACTTTGTCCAATTTCAGGCCTGTCAATAATTCTCTTTTTTGAGAACGCACAGTAGAAAATGCCCATTCATAAGCCCCTGTGGCGACCCACTGTATACCTGTTGTGGTGGTAATTTTTTGTAGGAATCATCGACATGAAAAGTTTTATTTATTAACCTTTTTACCTGTTAAATGCTACACTTACTCCGATGACAGACCTCTGGATTCCCCCTGGTGGCCACGTGACCGTGTGTTATACGACTATCTGCTTCATTATATAGCAAGTAATTGGCTTTTTCTGATTTTGCTGTGAAAACTGAAGCTACAGTCAAGAAACATTTAGCTTAGCATAACGAAAAGAGAAAACAAACAAGGGGAAACAGTCAGTCTGTCTGCTGCACTAGTAGGTGGATTCTGTGACCTTTCGGCAGAGCCATGCTAGCTGCTCTCACCCGTTACCATTTTTCATGCTAAGCTAAGCTAACTGGTTGCTAGCTCCAACTTCATATTTTGCATAAAGACACACAAGGAGTGGAATTTAAGGGATTTTCTCAAAATGTCAAACTATTCCTTTACAGAACGACCGCAAAAATAAAACACATTTTCAAGTTTTTAATCGAATTTCATGGTTAGCTTCTCACCGATTTACCTCACAGTGGCCATATTCCTTAATCCAAGGACTACTAATTGATTTTTAATAAGTGAACAACACACATTTAAATTTTGCAGCGGACAGTCAGTACAAATATTAAGCATAGATCATTTATTGATAAGAAACTAAGACACTGGTGTGGTCCTTTATGTGTGATGGAGAATGGCTGTATATACTGTATTTATGAAAAGTGTAGTGGCAGCTATTAGTCGCCCACCCTGCATCCTATTCTGGCTTATTCTTATACAGATTTTATGGATAGTATTGAATATTCCTGTCGTAATCTTCCAAACAAACGCTTCTTTTAATCTTTTCAATTTTCAGAAATGTGTTCCCCTTTTTCCGAGCACTTCTTGGGCAGTTCCTCAGGAGTGGAACAGCAGCGATGCACCGTCTGTCCGGCGAGCATGCGGTGAAAATGCAGGACTTCTACAAAAAGGCTACATCCTGTATATGTGTGTGTGTGCGTCTGTCTCTGCGCGTCTAGTCGTCACTCTCGAAGGTCTGCAGGTAGGTTTTGAGGCTTAGGGTGCTGGTGTAGGTGAGGTTTGTGGATCTGTAGAGGTCCAGGCCTGCCAGGATCTCCACGTCTCGGACTCGGGCCGTGTGGAGCTTCAGCAGGTCTTCCACCCACAGCGACTCGTCCTCAGCATTCTGCAGAGACACAGGCAGGAGGTGGTTATTTACTGTAGATACCGTCATCACCTTATGTGCAAGTTTAATTCATTTTTTTCCAGTTAAGTTTTCATGTGGTTAAAGGGTTAATTCAATATGTAAAAAAAACTTTTCCCCAAACTTTAATTCCCAATATGGCATCTTCAAATTGATTTTTATTTTTTTTCAGACAAAAGTCCATATCTTAATTCCTGCGAGCTTCTATGCTTACACAGCAAAAATTCTGGGTCTACTCCTAATGGAGATTCAAAATTAATGACGGGGCTGTTTATTTTCACTTTCGATTTAAAGTCCGACCAAGCCTTCTCTCCTAGATCTCTTCATGAATTCCTGTGTATTCTTTACACCTTGTTGCTGCTCCTAAAGGCAGAAGGATTCCCACAGATGGGTGGAGTTTACTGGATACCCACAATTTCATTGATGGGAAACCTATTCACATCTGGAGTTGCAGGTAGTCTTAGCAGCAAATGAATGGGTTGGCGCAATAACACATCACTCCCACGCTGTTTACACTAATTAAATGCTATGCAACCAGCAATCAGGTCTGGGAAAAATATGGGCCTCAACTTGTTTCTGTATACCAGACTACACAATATAGTGTGAGTTTGTCATCATGGAAGACTCAGGACTGGCCAGTTTTGGCTTTTTTCTGACTTATTAAATCCTTCTGTGGAAACTGATGTTAAGTTCACTGATAAATCATTTGTTTTTGTGTACTTGTCACCATCATTTATTAAATGTTTAAGCTATATATGTTAGAGATGAATTAAGCTAAATATTTGTAGGTACAAATGATCATTTGCTGCAGCACTAAATTGCATAACTGGATGTTAGACTGTGAGTCTCATTGATCAAATTTCTTTTAACATTTTATAGAATCAATTATTCACTGATTAACTGGGGGAAAAAAGAAAATTCAGTTTGAAAGCTGCTGCTGCGGTGCTCCTTGTGGATTGTGCACTTTTTTTTTTTGCATCACATCATTAAAGGGTTTCCAGAAATGCAACATACAAGTTATCTGACAAAACCACCTGTAACAGTTTGGTTTGACATTGTCCGGAAAAAATGTCAAACAATAAGACATGCAGTACTACTTTACCGAAATAAACAAAGGCTGCTAATGGGGAGCAGCTCATCACTTTGACCGACTCAGACTCTGAGTTGTAAACAAGCCCCTCAGTATACCTTGTTTACTACCACAGAAGTGACAGCTTGAATCACTCATGTTACTGATTCCCTTAAACACACCATGTAATGACTGTAAGTTGTGTGTATTTCCGTTTTCCAGTGAATTCACACAGCTTTGTCTCATTTGCTTGATCATTTAAAACAATTGCTGAACTATGGCAAAATGTTGATGAAAATAGCAAAGCCAAAGCCCCTGTAACAAACACAGAAGCTGCAGTCAGTCCATTTCAGGGGAAGCACCATCATCATTTCTTGGAAACAGAAGGGAGTCACAATCTTAAAGGTCGTGCCCTTTCTTAATCTACTTTCAGGTGGTCTACAACTACAAGCTGTTTTTCCAAGCAATTAGTGACACCTGCAGGGAGCGCTCTTAGAGTGAGGAATGTTTTTCAGCTGTTAAAACAGGTTTCCCAGATGTAGCAGTTTGAAAATGTTAATTTTTTTCTCTGTTTGAACGTAGTCTTAAAGCTACTCAAAATATTGGACAGGAATGAAGAAGAAACCTGATCATACTGTACAGTTTGTTTGAATGCTTAGTGGTCAAGGTTAAAGCTAGAATGCAGGACTTAAATATAAACGAACGTCCATTACATCATTACGTACATTAATTAAGCCGATCAGCACCAGGTAAATTTCTCTATTACGGACGTTCTGATCCGATCTTAAAGTTTAAGATTGGGGCAGATCGAGGCATTTTTTAAACTTACTTTTGGACCACAAAGGTGTTTCTTTGTTACATATGTTACTGATATATTGTAATGCTGCCTTAGTTGATCCCAGCTTGTCTCGAAAAATTTAAGCTCTGGCTGGAGGTCATTAGGTGTTATGGAAGTCTCTGTCATGGTGCCCTCTTGCTGGCTAAATCCCCACAATGCTATATATAATATGCTATATATAACTAAACGTCTATTACATTCAAGCCATATAAGCGTACACAATGCTAATTAAGCCTATCAGCACCAGGTACATTTCTCTACTAGGGACGCTGTGACATGACCTCAAACATCAGGATCAGGGCTGATCAAGGCTTTTTTTTAACTGATCAGTTTCACCACAAACCTCAGGCTGATCCTTTGTTTACATCGTCATAAATGTCATGAGGGGAGAGCACAAATTGTAGCAGGATGTTAAGGATACAAATTTTGAGTAGTTTTCTTGATCAATAATCAGTGGCGTTATCAATCAATAAGTGCTGATATTGTTGTTTTAGTCAACGGACACAGGATTTGGACCACAAAGGTGTTTCTTTGTGACATATGTTGCTGGGATATTAAAACGCTGCCTTAGTCGATCCCAGCTTGTCTGGAACACATAAGCTCTGGCTGGATGTCATTAAGTTTTACAGAAATCTCTGTCATGGTGCCCCGTTGCTAGCTAAAGTGTCCAGTATGCCGTGGGTAGGGCGGTCATTGCTGTCTGTCTGTATGTATGTGGGCATGTGGGTGGCTATGTCCACACCATAACTCGAGAACAAATAGGATAGGATAGGAGATAGGATAATAAAACTTAGCACAGATGTTCTAAGTCTTGACCTACCCTGGTCACCCATTAATTTTGGGGTCAAAGGTCAAGGTCGCAGGGCTACTTAGTGCAAAATCCCCTTATAATCTACTATATAAGCTTGCAATGATGAACTTTGGTATATCTAAGGGTAGGACTACCACATTGCACCTCTTGGTCTTAAACTTGACCTATGACCTACCCTGGTCACCCATTAATTTTGGGGTCAAAGGTCAAAGGTCAAGGTCACAGGGCTACTTAGTGCAAAATCCCCTTATAATCTACTATATAAGCTTGCAATGATGAACTTTGGTATATCTAAGGGTAGGACTACCACATTGCACCTCTTGGTCTTGAACTTGATCTTTGACCTACCCTGGTCACCCATTCATTTTGGGGTCAAAGGTCACGGGGCTACCTGCCATGTTTAGGAAGGCATCTGGCGTGGGTCTGCATCTCGCTTGAGTGCATTCTAGTTTTTTAGGCCCTTAATATCAACACTGCTGCTCCTCTCAGCTCTACGGAGCTTTATAGCCCATTATAGGGCGGAGTGGCTCAGGTGGTAGAGCAGGTTGTTCACTGATGGCAAGGTTGGCGGTTCGATCCCCGTTCCCCCCCACATCCCGGAGTGTCCTCGGGCAAGACACTGAACCTGAAGTTGCTCCCAATGGCAGATTAACGCCTTGCATGGCAGCTCTATCGCCATTGGTGTGTGTGAATGGGTGAATGCGAAACACATTGTAAAGCGCTTTGGGTACCACTAAGGTAGAAAAAGACGCTATATAAGTGCAGACCATTTACCATTATAGCTAACTGTTTTGGTTTTATCCTTAGATCTTTACTTTAGTCTTCAACTTCAAGTTATTTTTAGCTATCCAGCACCAAACAGCAGACAAAGTTGGCAGATTTAGATGCTAAAAATGCAGATGTTTCCCTCAGGAGTTAATAGAGACCACAAAGAACTGAGAAGAGATTCAATATTGGACTTGAGTCAGCTGCAGCTGTTGGTGAGTTCAAGTTAGTCTAATGTAAGTGTTTATGAAAGGGAGGAATTTGTACATCCTGCATTCATTTATGCAGTAAATCATCATCGTGACTCATGCATTAGGTATGCGTTGCCTCAGCATGTGCTTTTTTTAACCTTTCATTAAAAAATGCATGTAATTCCAAGATCTTTTTCTTGTTCATCGTACCAGTTTCCAGGTGAGATCCTTTCTCCTCTGTCCACTGCTGTACTCCCTCCTTCCTCTCTCCCCCTCTGAATAGCTGGTGCACGGCAGGCATTCAACCCCAGATCTTTATTTACACACCCTCTGTGGGAAATGCTAAAGAGGCAAATGTTGGGCCAGATAACGGAGGGCGACATGAGGCAGCAAAACACACACAAACCCTCACATAGACAGTGTTTGTCGATGGCAAAAGCAATAAATGGAACCATGGGAGTTAACATGTTGTCATGGCCTCATCGGGGCAGAGCAGGACTCAAACAATATAATGTCTATCAGGGGAGACACACAGTCATGTTTCCATCACTTCAGAGGACACTACATTGACTCACATTAATTTCCTGGACAATTACTCTCATGCTAACCACAACCATTGCTTTCCCTAACTCTAGCCCTAATCTTAAACCAAGGTTCATACAACATAAGTAATACAACTTCAATTATACAAAATTAAATAGATATTTACAGTGATTATTGCTTATTATTTGACAGCAGCATAAGAAACAACACTAGTGCCAGTGTCTTTTGGCAAACCTGCCAACTGTAACATAAAAACTGTTTGCAAAACTTCCAAACATCACTAATCTACATTTAGAGAATATTCTAACTGATTCATATTTGCAGCTAGAACGTCTGGTGCTTGTTTGATTTGTTATAAAAAGTTGTACTCACAGATTAACCCTCTGAACCTCAAGTAGTTTCTGGACATTGTTTTACTCCTGCCACACTTTTATTCGCTCTGGGTTAATTTTTAACTGCAAAATATATAGATATGGAAACAGCACAACCACGGATAGAGGTAAAAAGAACTCAGAAATGTCTTCTGTGCAGAAGGATAAAGTAAAAATGACATCAATGACAAAAAAAAGAAGCAAAAGTTGAATTTCTTACATTATTTATTGTACATAAACTGAACAAAGCTGAAATTAACATATACTACACTCCAAATATCATTTTCCCAGTAATAGTGGCTCTACATGCTACAGGTATTTTATTATCTACATTTTTACAAGCTCTTACAAACTCAGTGTTTTCTACACTGCTCTGTACATGAAGATGTTTCACCATGCTGAATGTACACCGATCAGCCACAACATCATGACCACTGACAGGTGAAGTGAATAACATTGATCATATTGGTACTATGTGGTGTTCTGATGGAAAACCTTGGATTTTAACATCCATGTTGATGAGACTTAGACACCCAAATAAACATTGTCCCAGAACAAACACACTCCCTCATGCAAATGGAAATCCCAAATGTCACTGGACTACCCCTGCAGTAAAATGCACCCCACCACATGGCAACAACATCAACCAATCAGGAACATCTTGAGGAACATGACAATGGCCCAAGATGTTGATTTGACCTCCAAACTTCCTAGACCCCATTCTGATCAAGCATCAACAGGATGCAGTGGAACAAGTTGGATTGACAGAGGCCCCACTGCACAACCCAGAGTACCCAAAAGATCCACTGCCCTGGTCCTGGTTCCAGACCCCATAGGACACCCTGAGAGGTCCTCTTGTCCATGCCCAATGGTTTAGACCACATAAGGGGGACCAACACAATATTAGGCAGGTGGTCATGATGTTATGCCTGATCGGTGTATAACGTACAGCTCATAACTACACAACCCTTTGGGGCGCCCGCAAATTATATTTTTAAGAATGCAGTGGAACATAAGTAGCAAGATGCTACTTAATGTAGTTGATCGGCTAATAATTATTTTGCATTTGGGGTTCTGAAGGGATTGACTTCACTTAGATCGCTATTAATTTGTCTGATTACTTCCAGTACCCAAAAAATTGGGGACTATTTACAGAATGGGTCGCAATACCTACAAAATGCATCTAATGTGGAT
>OMNN01031988.1:0-18344 GCA_900302755.1 Chromis chromis | reverse complement strand
GACGTATACACAGACACCGATGGAGGACATTCTAATCTAAATGTCTAATTCAACGGAAACAATACTTCATACAATTCCAAATAAAAAAAGAAATAATAAAAAAAACATAAGCAAATCGAACAGTTTGTTAGCTTGATCCTCCAGTATGAAACTAGTAAGAGCTTGTAATGATACATTCTGTCTGGCTCCTCCCACTCTCTTTAACTTTGCATATTAAGATTATTCAAAGATTATTCAAAAGCTGACATCTTAACAAGGGAGATTCCACGTTGGATGCATTCACGCTACACACACACACACACACTGCACACACACACACACACTGCACACACACACACACACACACACACACACACACACAGACATACAAGCAAACACAAAACATGTTTTATTCAAGTCAAGCACAAAGCAGCAAAAGCAAAAAAAAGTTGGAAGCCATTCTGCTTATGCACATGTCAGCCTTCACGAAACAGATAAGAAAACAAGGAAAAAAATAGAACTGGATAAGAGGATGAGGCGTCGCTCTCAGCTCTCAGTAGCTCAATGCTATCTGTGGCCACGTCCAGATCATGGTTTATAGAAACTCCACAGGATGGAAGTTCACAAAAGTGCTGCTTTTCTCTCTCTCTCTCTCTCTCTCTCTCTCTCTCTCTCTCTTCTTCTTCTTCTTCTTCTTCTTTTTCTTCTTCTCACTTTGTATTCTTACTTTCCTAGGCTCCTTGTATTTCCACTGGTGAAAGGTCCCTCTAAAGTGCACAGATGAGGTAAATGAAATTCTTCTCAAAAACAGGTTTTTGTATCTGTTCGCCAGCTCAGACCGGAACCATTGAGTGTTGCATGTGTTGCATTTGAGACAGCACCTCTTGCTGCACACTTGCAATTAGTATGTCCTGATGTGACGGTGTCATTATTCCAAGTCTGTCCATCTCCCTGTGGGTGCACAGACAAAGGTACATATTCAGACACACCGAGGCACACCATGCAGCATTTAAAGGATAAACCCAGGTGCTATTTTTGTGGTTTTCACCACCAATTTCATGAAAATTGCCAGACACTTTCATCCAAAATGACTTGCAGACTTCCCCATACGCTTACATAAGGAGCTATTTGGGGTTCCGGATCTGAACCACCTGATGATTACAAGCCATCCTCTGTACCAATCAAGCTGCAGCCATAATTTCAAGATGTTTGTGTATCCTAATATACTTTCCGCCTTTCCGCTATAGAAGACCATTGTCTTTCAGAGCCATTAAAGCACATAAAAGAGTAAAGCAACAAAGCAAAGCAATGCAAAAGAGAAACCACACCCCTGAGCATGCTCACTAACTCAAAAATGGACTTGCAGAGTTGTTTATAAACCGCAATGGCAATATTTATCATAATATGTCATTTAATTCATGTTTGTATAGGACTGGAAAATGGTTATAGCCTAAATATTTAACTGGCTGAATTTACTTGTGGTTTTGCTCTATTTGGGAAAACTTTAAACACATTATCCTTTAAGTAGGATATAATAATAATATATAACTTCCTTATGTGAGATAATAAGAGTACAGTGATTTGTCAAATAACGCAAATGCTGAGGCAAAAAAAGAAGAAGCAAAAATGCACCCCTTTATTCCAACCTCTTTAACATATTTTATGTGATGCTGTAATGTTAGTGGTAATGTCATTGAGAGTCAAAGTGAAACCACAATCTTTCAGACTCTATTACAGGTGTAAGAAAACCAAATTTAAAGAAACATTAGAATGTGTACAAGTGCGACCCGATGGGATTTTTAAATTATATATATCAGTCTTTAGTAGCCTTTAATGAACACTATTTCCTGGTTAAACATCAGAGGGCTGCTTTAGTGGAAATCTATAAGAACATACAAGGAGGAATGAACAGCACTAATGATGTTTTAGACAGCAAGTGTTGCAACTAAAAAGCTAAAAGGCTAAAAGACAGCACAGGCATCAGGACTATATCTTAATTCATGCCTATTATTTCGATAAAATAAGTGTATTTTTGTCTCCATTTTCATGATCTTGATTTTTTGATTCTAATAAATAATGTGACGTCAGTTGCTAGTTTTGACTCGAGCAAAAAGAAATTTGATGAGTAAATGCAAGACTGACTCTCACTTCCATCCATTTTCACATGAAGGTGCACTTACTGGTGTGTGAGAGCCAGGAGGCTGTCAAGGCTGGTGTAACCTGCCGCTGCAAGGGTGTCTCTGTACCTCTCCAAGCCGATGGACTGCAGCCACTCACACACCGACCACTCCGGCACACACACCTCCGGTAAAACCGACACACACACCTCTGAACCCATCCCCGACTCCAGCATCGTACCTGCAGGTCTGTAAACGCAGAAGGAGACAGCAGATTGAAAGGTGTGGAATCAAAATTAAAGGAAACTGTGCATGTAAACTCAATAATGAATGAATGAGTGTGGATGCCAGTACAGTATGAATGTGGTAACGCATGTGTTTGTCCCCTTGTATGTTGGGCTTACATGTGCATAATGTACCTGTCCCCTCCTGTCCGACGCAGAGTCCCAGGGTTGCGAATGAGTTTATCCAGCATGTTGAGTATCTGGCTGAATGTGGGTCTCTCTGCTCGCTCTCTCTCCCAGCAGTCCAACATGAGCTGGTGCAGCACCACAGGACAGTCCATGGGAGCAGGCAAACGGTAGCCCTCCTCTATCGCTTTAATCACCTAAGAGAGTAACACCAGTGAAGGTTTTAAATAAAAAAATAAGGATTTTCTAAAACCTGGGACACATCTGATAAATGTTAGCACTATACCAAACGCACACAGTTCTGCTTCGAGCTGATGTTGACATGTTAAAATCTTCAAAAACATGCAAATGTTTAGCAGGTATAATGTTCATCATGTTCATCACTTTATTTCCTGATAATTTTCACACAACACCAAGCATAAATAATGTCCTGTTGGCTGCTCCAGAGGAAAGAACTCCGAATCAGCCAAGTCTTTATCTTTCATCCGCTGAGAACCATGAATGTCAAGGCATTAAAAAAAAATTAAAAATCAACAAAGCATACGCTGGAGTGCATACAACTTACTGCCACAGCACACTTTTTTTCACATCAGTGTATTTCATAGTTTTGTACAGTAAATAATGAAAATCATCCACCAACAAACATAAGTCAAACTGCCACTGCCAATTAAACTTCACCGAAAGAAAGCACAAACTTTTCCTAAAGATTTATTACTTTCTTGTTGTTTTCCAACATCTTCCCGGAGTTGTCTCACCACCAACTGCAATTGATTTTAATTTTTTGCAGCTGTGAGCAGCTCCACTGTTTCCTGTGTGTACTGTGGACCCATAACGTACATCTGCAGCGCACTCAGAAATCAAGCCGATTTGGCAAAACTTTCCCAAAGTCACTCAAAACCTGTTCTGGTATCTGGTGTGTAGCTGGGTCACAGCTGAGGAGTTATGGCAAAAATTTGTTTTAATGGTACTTCACTCTTATCTGGTTGTAAAAAGTCTGTACTCCAGTGTTTCACTAGACAAATAAGCTAAAAAAAAAAACACATTTCTGGTTATTCAAATAAAAAATAAATAAAAAAAGATGTGCAAAATGTTCACAAAACGGCCCACCAGGAAAGTTATCTGCTGCAGATGAAATCAATCCAAAAATTTCCATAATCCATTCCAGACTGGCTCTTTGACCTCGTCAAACTGAACAAGCTTTGATAGCAATGAAATTGCTCACACAGCAAATTTGCTCTGAAACTGGATTTCTCTCTCAGATCTCAGTAACAGTTCAAAACAAAAAAACAACTAAGTCACCCCTAATTTTATAAAGCGTGTGTGCTTGGCTGAGGGATACCACTAAGCTGCAGATTCCCTCAAGTCTCAATATTTATCTTCAATAACATGTACCGTGATTGGAGAACTAAACCTTGGCTTGCTGCCCTTCCACTGGAAGATTTCAAAGCAAAATTTGCACATTTTCAAACAGTACAGAGGTCAAAGACACTGGGTCACAATGCAGAGGAGTTTATTTTTCTCCAGAATGTGCTAAAGAAGTGGTGCCTGTTTCATTTATTTGGTTATTTAAATTGGGTTAATTTAGGTCCCATTTGTGGAGCAGACAGAAGTTTTACTTGACTTCTGCAGAAAGTCACAGCACACAACTTACATTTAGGGAAAATTCTAATTAATGTTAATGCTTGTGGTTTTCAGAGTGTTCAGAGAATACTAACAGCTGTTTAAACAAGGGAGCCTGATGGGTTGATTGTGTGTCTTTAAATCTGTGTCTTCATTTAATATGTATTGTCTTTTTTTCCAGTTAGCTTCACAATGAATTGCATGGGGGCGACCACACATCCAGTCACACCGGCAGCTTTTAAGCACACTCAAAAATCAATTGACCATTTTATATAAACCACTTATTTAAGGAAAATGAACATATTAGTATAAAGATGATCCAATATTTCAAGAAACAGCTCATTCTTTTGTCTATGGGGCATCTCATAGGTTAGGTAATCAAAATTACTCACATCCTGGTTGTTCATGTCCCAGTAGGGTCTCTCTCCATATGAAACCACCTCCCACATGACGATACCGTAACTCCACACATCGCTGGCCGTGGTGAACTTCCTGTAGGTTATAGCCTCTGGAGCCGTCCATCTGATGGGGATCTTCCCTCCAGGGGAGAGATAAGTCCCAGTGGCCTCCTAAAACAGCAGTAACAGTCATAGTAGTTCATTGAACAGCTGACTTAAGGGATTTAATTTATTGATTCGCTGGTTCATTTATATAATTGGGGAAAGAAACATCTGCAGCTTCCAAAATTTCAGTTCTAAGCTTGATTCTTTACAGGATCTCTATGTATTTATTCTGCAATAAATGTGTTTTCAGTTAGTCATGGAGCCTTAGCAGCAATAAATGTGTGAAATGAAGCTGTGATAGCACATAAATAGCCAGTAAATATTTAATATAAGTGATAAAGAATAATGAATATGCAATCAGGTTTATCACAAAAGCAAAAGACTTTGTCTTTATGCTCACATCCAATTGAGACTATTTCTGCCTGTATCTTACCCTTGTAGTGTAGGCGGCCTCTGGATCGTCCTCCAGAACTCGGCTCAGCCCAAAGTCAGACACTTTACACACCAGGTTGCTGTTGACCAGGATGTTTCGAGCTGCCAGGTCTCGGTGAACGTAGCTCATGTCTGACAGGTACTTCATACCAGAGGCGATGCCCCGCAGCATGCCGACCAGCTGGATCACCGTGAACTGGCCGTCATGTTTCTGAAATGTTAAAGTTTCAGTGACAGAAGGGCGGGTTAATGCGGACACCCACAGCATAGTCATGAGTGACTGCATTTTGACTGTGATTTGGTTTGCTGTCAGCACATTTTTCAAAAAAACAACTCTGAGCTAGATTTTTGTTTGTTTCATGACAGAAAACTAGAGTTACTTCGTTGTGGTTTTTGCCTCCACCAGTCAGTCATGTTCTAGTTTACAATGCCTATATAAAGTATTCACCCCCCCTTGGATGTTTCACCCTTTAGTTGCTTTTATACATGAAATCATTGGCTTTTTGATAAGAATTTGCAACAAAAAAAAAAAAAAACCTCTTCAATATCAAAGTGAAAACAGATTTTTACAAAATAATGTCAAATAATTAAAAATATTTAAGGTAAAGTAAATGATTACATAAATATTTACCCCCTTCAGGTCAGTATTTAGTAGATGCACCTTTGGCTGCAATCACAGCACTGAGTCTGTGTGGATATGTCTCATTCAGCCTTGCACATCTGGAAACTGCAATTCTTCTCCATTCTTCTTTGCAAAACAGCTCAAGCTGTGTCAGGTTGCTCGAGGATTGGGCGTGAACAGCGCTTTTCAAGTCCAGCCACAATTTCTTGATTGGATTGAGATCTTGGCTTTGACTTGGCCACTCCAGAACCTTGTTGTCTTGGAACCATTTCTGTGTAGCTTTTGCTGTATGCTTGAGGTCATTGTCTTGCTGGAAAATAAATCTTCTCCCAAGTCGCAGTTCTCTTGCAGACGGAGTCAGATTATCCTCCAGGATTTGGAGATATTTTTTAGCATTCATGTTCCACTCTACCTTTACAAGCCTTCCAGGGCCTGCTGCTGAGAGGCATCCCCACATCATGATGCTGCCACCACCATGTTTCACAGTGGAGATGGTGTGTTTGTGGTGATATGCAGTGTTTGGTGTTTGCCAAACATAGCGTCTAGTCTGATGGCCAAAAAGCAAAATTTTTGTCTCAGACCAAAGAACCTTCTTCCAACTGACCTTGGGTCTCCCACATGCCTTTGTGTCGAGATTTCATATGAGCTTTTTTCAACAGTGACTTTCTCTTTGCCACTCTCCCATACAGCTTCGACTGGTGAAGAACCCGGGCAACAGTCTCTCCCATTTGAGCCACTGAAGCTTTAAACTCCTTCAGAGTGGTTGTAGGTGTCTTGGTGGCCTCCCTCACCAGTCTTCTTCTTACCCGGTCACTCAGTTTTTGCGGACGGTCAGCTCTAGGCAGATTTAAACAAATGCCATACTCCTTCCATTCCTTAATGATGGATTTAACTGAACTTCATGGGATGTCCAGTGAGTTGGAAAACTTTTTGTAGCCATCTCCTTACTAAAAGATACTTTTCAATGATTTTTTTTCTCTGAGTTGCTTGGAGTGTTCTTTTGTCTTCATGTTGCAACTGTAGCAGGAATACTGATGAACCAGAGACTGGACCTCCCAGACACAGTGTTTTTATACTACAATCACTTGACACACATCAACTGCACTCAGGTGATCTCCATTTCACTAATTGTGACACTGCTGGCATCAACTAGCTGGACCTCTGTTGAATTAGGTCAGTCACTTTAACAGGGGTGAATATTTATGCAATCATTTACTTTACCTTATATATTTTTGATTAATTTACATTATTTTGTAAAAATCAGTTTTCACTTTGATATTAAAGAGTTTTTTTTTTGTTTTTTTTTTCTTGTCAAAAAAAGCCTAATTATATTGACCATGATTTCATGTATAAAAGCAACAAAAGAGTGAAACATCCAAGGGGAGTGAATACTTTTTATAGGCACTGTAAAATGTTCTGCTACAAGAGTAAACACAAGAGTCTTCATGCACTCCCAGCATCTGAAGAACTGAAGATCAACTGGAATACTTGTAGTATTAATGGCAACCACAACAATAGGACAATCCTTCTTTTTTAGCACATTCTACAGCTAATGTGGCCAATACTGTTAGCTTTGATCACATGCACACAGCTCAGAGCTCTGTGGAAATGATAATGCTGGTGAGATGGTGGGAACGTAAAGACTGATTTGAAACCAGTAATCAATCATTGCAAACTAAACATAGCCACTGTTTACGTCTGTTTGCTTCACTCCTGCTCTCTGTGCTCTGAAACGCAGCCCCATTAGGACTACATGTTCACCAGCTGCATAGACACTTCCCAAGCTAAGCTGCTCATTTCCTAACAGTAACATTGCACAAACGCACCATATATGTGAGGTAAAACAACAGCTGTGGTGTGAAGTTGGTGATAATTCCTTGTTAAATGATTTTGATGGCCCATGTCAGGTCCACTCAAACTCCACCTCTTTGCGAATTTACATGAATGCATTCTGTCTTTAAAGCAGTGTAAAAAACAATAGATTATAGTTACAGTAAAGTACTGGAGAGTAAAAAGCTGAATGGCAGAGATAACTGGGTCTGAAACAAAGCAGAGCATAGTTACATACTATGGAGTAGAGTACAGCTCAGTACGGCACAGTTCCAGTAGACTACAGTATGCTGTATATGAACTAGTGATTTTATATTTTATGATATCTGTCTGAGGTAATACTAATGTACATAAAAGTCTGCACCGCTGTTACCAAGCATGTGAGGATGGCAAAGACAGAAAATGTAACTGTGGCTGAGATATCTGTCAGGGAGTTAACACAGCTGTTGCCAGCAATCCTCTCAACACATCCTAGTGATATGAGGATTATTTTTCATACCGGCTCCTTTGACATTCTAAGAAAGAAAACTGGCTCCGAGATCCTGAAAAAAAAGACTCCTCCCTCCTACTGGATAAACTGAGCAACTGTCAGTCAAAACACATGTTCATCTCAGGCCCAATTTCAACTTCGGGAGAAGGAATTAAATCTTTTAGTCGACTCCTTAGCCTGAATACATGGCTGACATCAGCGTGCCTCACTCAAGGGGTAAGATTTATTGACAACTTCAATATCTTCTCCCTAAAAAAAACGATTTCAATCTGATTGGATTCATTCAAACATCACAGGATCCAGACTGCTTGGCACCAACAAACATCGTACCCTCAGGATGCCATATCTGAGCATGTGGATAAGAATGAAGGAAAGCAGGTCCCCCCTCACCTGACCCTCTGCTACACATTAACCAACAGATTCAGAGGATCTACCTGTTTATATTTTCATCCCCTGTTTAATTGCACTATCGTCAAACTAAATAATGTATATAACGTGTCATTAACTTTGTACTCATTGTTTAATAGCTGTATTTGCACTAAACTTTGGTTCACTGTAATTTGCAATAAAACCTTAGGTCACTTAAAACATGCCTTTTCACACATATCTGTAGTTCTAAATGTTATTAATATAGTCATTTTCCGTCTGGAGTTAAATTTCTTATATCTGTTGACATATTTGGCCAATAAAACTGATACTGATGCTAATTCTGATGATGTCTCTGCCCCCGTCCACCACTATTACAAATCAAGGAACAAGTTAAAGCTGCCTGAATGAAGCTGAGCCAAATTGATGAACTGTCGCACAGCAATAACCCAAGGCATCCTCACTCAAGTGTCCGTCACAGATGAGACAGACCTCGTGCCACTTTCTTAAACATTCTGTTGATCTCAAACAGCCGGTGGCTTTGGTCAAACACATAGTAGTAATCATAGACCATCTGGTCTCAGTAACCCTAAATCTGTTCATGTTTAGCCACAACCAGTCTCCATTACACATGCTGGTTCCTTTTTAAAGCTGGATGTTTTTAATGTCTGCCCCTTTGACTAATAAGTCATTTTTAAATTAATGATTTTTATCACCTTATGCCAGCTAGATATTATGCTTCTAATGGAAACATGGTTGGACAGTAGCAGCAGTGCAACAGTTCTGATTAAAACAGCACCTCCCCAAATTTTAAGTATTTGAATACCCCCAAAATCCCGTGCAAGCTTCACTTAAGGCTTCTCTGAAATGCTGTTGATTCTACGTACAGGTTTTAGTGCTTTTACTTTAAATGTTGACTTATTGTATTCACATAGACAGTCGTAGTGACAACACCGCTAAAGAACTTCTTGATCTGTTTGACACCTTCGAACTATCACAGCAAGTAACTGACCCAACTCACTCTTGAGGTCACACACAAAATCTGGTTGTCATTAAGGGCCTTAGTATTACTGCTGTAAAAGCATTAGATCTAACTCTGTCTGACCATGTATTCATTTTCTTTGATGTATCAGTTTCCCTAAAGAACACCAATACTCTATTCATGGAAGTTTTGCCTAATTCATTGATTTTAAAAGCAGAATCTGCAGACGATCTTCTTCATCATTTTAATTCCCAAACACTCAGGGCCCTTGATGCAATTCCACCAGTTAAAACTAAAATAATCTCTGGCAAACAAAAAGCATCATAGGGAAATGCCACAACAGCAGGATATCAGAAGAGAGACTGCAGGAGGGCAGAACAAAGATGGAGAAAATCAAAGCTTACTATGACATTTAGAAGGCATTGGACTTGTGTTGTGAGTATTAGTAATTATGAATCTGACAGAACTCCAGTGATGTATGGAGTCCCACAAGGATCAGTTCTTGGGCCCCTCATTTTTTCACTCTGTACATGCTTCCCCTTTTTTAAATTTTGCAAAACTCTACGGTTGCTTATCATACTTACACAGACGACACCAAGATCTATCTAGCACTCGTAGACTTGCTTTGTCATTGTTTTGAAGAAGTTGGATGCATCCAAACTTCCTTTAATTAAATGAACTAAAGACTGAAATTATTACCCAAATCTTCATTCTGGCATTTTAACAAAACTGAGAAACTTTGCGTCCATGCCAGTCTTGAAAACCTCATTCATGCTTTTATTACCTGTAGAGTGGACTCCTGTAATGTACTCCTTAGTGGCCCCACTAATGGGACCATCAGACATTTGCAACTCATTCAAAATGCTGCTGCTAGAGTACTGACGAACAACAAGAAGAGTGAACACATTACTGTGATTCTTAGGTCCTTCTACTGGCTTTCTCTCAAATATAGAATTGAATTGTGGCCCTGTTTTGGCCACATAAGTCTCTGAAAGGTCTGGACCCAAAATATATTGGAAATATGTTTGCTGCGGCCTTGAAGGTCTCTAAGATCTGCAGGAATTGGTCAGTTAGTGGAGACCAGAGCTCAGAACAGACAAAGTGAAATGGTGTTTAGTCATTATGCTGCTGGAACCAGCTCCAGCTGGAACTTAGATTTTTAAGAGTAAGATGACAACTGTTCTTTTTTCCCATTTATTTTAAGAAATCATTATTATTATGACATCTGGTCTGAACTGTCTGTACTTTTATTAAACCTGTCTGCACTTTGATTCACTAGATTTTAATTCATTTCTTTTCTGTTTTATTGTACACTTTACCTCTCACATGCTTTTATTTTTCTCGCCGTGTCTTTTTAGCTGTTTTATTAAATCAGTTTTAATTATTCTATAAATCTCTGTGCACTTTATTCAACTTTTCTGTACTGTTTTTGATTCATTTGTTTTAATTAATTTATTTTATATTATTGTTTTACATTCTACTCTTAGGTACTTTGAATAACCTCTGCATATGATAAGGTGCTATATAAATAACTTGCTTGCTGTGTGCAGTATCTTTGTGTGTGTTTCTCTGTCGGCATATGCGTGTGTCTTAAGGATAGTGTAATAGCCAAAAGCTTTGACAGCAGAGCTTCCTGTTTTCAAAGCTGTGTGTTTTTTTTATCTGCGGCTGTGAAGACGGCGACTGCCACAGAAACTGGATGAAAGCAGGAGGAGGAGAAGGACGAAGGCTAAGTGTGACACGGACCACAGATGCTGCACAGGAGAGCTCATTAGAGACACACACACACATGCTAATACATAATTTCATTCATACCTACACACCCCAATCATGCATGGTAATGTACACAGTCACACTCAAAGTCGCATGTACACAGCATCAACACACACATAACACTCACACACTCACAGCTGCTGCTCCACACATGACCTGAATTTTAACTGCCAAGGTAGATCAGTGCTTAATTGAGCATGTAAAAGGTTTTTTGCTTTTTTTTGTGTGTGTGTGTGAGTGTGTGCATGCTTACATGTGTGTCTGCGTGTGAGTGTGTATGTTGTTGGGGGTTGGGGGTCTTAAAGCTGTCGTCCAGTCTGATTTAAAAGCCCTCTTCTCATCAGCCAAACTGTAAGACAAGCACAGATACACACAAACACAAGCGCAAACAAATCGACCCTAAAACTGAATACACTTACAAGATCAAAATAATCCAAAGAAAAGCATCACCAAAAATAGCCTCTCTCTGTCTCAGAGGCTTGGAGCTCAAACATTTCTATTATCACTGCAAAACTATTTTTGATTTGGGAATTTGTAGCTCCTTTTGTTCTCTCCTCCTCTAAACTCTCTGTTCCCTCGTTTGCTGATAGTCCCTCCACTGCTGTTTACGATCTCTTTTTTTTTCTCCTCGTTTTTTCAGGCTGCCAAGATTGTCTTCCTGTTTGATTCCTGGCTAATATTTTTTTTAACATCAAGATAAATTTAGACTGCTGCTCCATCCCGTCCTAAAAACTGTGACGCCTAAAGCAAAATGACGAATATGACCAAACAAATCTTGACTCATGGCTTTTTCAGGCGCTTTCAACCACATTTCACATTAATAATGAATAGATGGTGGTTGGTTAATTATCACTGAGATTATTAAGTAGTCATCATATGACCTAAGTCCCATCCTTACTGCACTGCTGCTGAGATAAAACCACATAGCTACAGATCTGATGATTTTTAATGTTTTCATTAAACTGAAGGAAAATTGCTCATTTAGATTATCTGAAAAATGCATTTCCCCAAAGCTGGAAAGAGGGAAGTGATGAAAAGTTGATGTTCTGGGTTTACATGATTTTCTGAACAGTGATGACATGGTATCCAGTGGTCATATTTGTGAGGAGGATGTAACTTATTTTTGATCAAAGACAGCATCTGGCGCTGGATGTAAATGTCTTCCTTGATCTTTCCCCAGCTGTCCATCAACTGAGGTCAGTGCTTACATCGTGTGATGGCAGCTGGACCATCTCCAGGGCAACAGAGCAAACTGTATCTGCTAATGAAGACTGTGAGATACTATCCTCGTAGTTTCAATCGTTTGTGGAAGACATTTCACCTGTCTTCGACAAACTCAAGCAAGTCCAGATGCTACGATTGAAACTATGAGGATAACCATGACCTGGATGACCGAGAATCTTCACAGACATGTGAGATGCTGTTAAAAGCTCTGGGAAAATGCTATTAAAATGACTTTATCTGATTTAATTGTGCACAACAGAGAAAGTTAGAAAGTTATGTGAGAAATCTTTGGGGATTTTAACCTTGTCACGTATTTTAATTAGAGTTGCTATAAAAAAAATGCCATTGTTAAGCAGGTAAAATGTTTGTCATGTTAGTCGGTTGGTAAAGCTGCACCAAACACAAACTACAACCTCAACTGATGTCATTAGTTTTGCAGGTATTTGGCCATAACCCAAAGCACAGGACAAAGTCAATATTTCACAGAATTCATTTAAACTCGTCCTGTAGGGGACATGAATGTCTAGAAATTATTTTTTTTTATCTTAATCCATCCAAAGGTTATCAAGATGTTTAGCTTTAAACCACAAATGTCAGCCTCAAAATTCTTACAGTCAGTTCTCATGGCCATAAATGTGGGTTACAAAGTTCATGACAGTCCATCGACTAGTTTTTGAGATATATTTCAGTGTTGACTGACTGACAGACCAACACTGCCTTAGAGCCATGACACCAGTTGTTACTTACTGAGCCACTAATGGCTAAAAATCCACATAGACAGAGTAATTACTATTAACTGATTCGAAACTAATCAATTTGGCTGTGCAGTGTGGTCAGAGGTTGGCGCTATAGGCTCTGCATGACTGTGATAAAGTCCAAGAAGAAGAAGAAAGAAACAAAACTCGTGGCTTTGGCCATCTTTGACAGAAAAATGGAGAAAGGTCTTCAGGAATTCTGTTTAGTTGAACAAGTTGTAAATATTCTTTCATGTCAGCTGGTATCAGCCATGTTTCTAACTGTCTGGAGTCTCTACAAAAGGAATACGGTGATCAATCATGTGAGTTAAATCTTTACTATGTCAGAATACAAACAGAAAAGTTGTTTTGATCTTTCATGAAGTACATTAACTTGCTTTTGACAAAGGCATAAAACACATCAAGTGGACATGAAGACCACTTATCACTGAGATTTAGTGGATCTTGAGTTGAGATTTTTTAACTATAACTACTGTTTCAGAGGTGTGGAATGAGCTTCCAGGTCACACTGGTGGCCTCATGGTTATGGTGAGCACCACTTAACAGCAAAGTCTGACCTCCAGCTGGGATCCTTTTGTTGCATGTTCCACCTCCATTTCCTGTCTCCCAACACTGATTGTCAAATAAAGGCCAAATCTTTAAAAAAGGAACTTTAATGATAAAAATAACTGATATTATTGTAACTTTTTCACTCTCAAAATGTGACTCAGTGAATAAATGCTTGCCTTTGCAGAAGCACAGCTCAAAACTTAAAGCCTTAAAAGGAAAAGTTCTTCTCCAGTGAAGCTACCACAGATATCATAACACCTATAATGGTAATCTATATAGCAGCTTGTATTAAAGGACCCAGTGAAGAGAAAATTAGGCCAAAGCAAACATAAAGCAGTGGGCCTATGGTTGGAGGTATTACATGTGGTTAGTGTCGGTGCCAACCACGTCTCCCCGACTTCCTCCATGACTTTCCTGCTGCTGCCCAGATGGGGCCGCTTGGCTCGGAAACATTAAACCCAGCGTGGTGGCTCAACCAAGTCTGCCCCATCAGCACAGACTGGAGTTCATAAAATCCAGTTCAGTTTAGACTTCTCTCTACTGGGAGATATCCTGTTTCCCCTCTTTTTATGTGGCTTGGTTACTGGTTTGTTTGATCTCTTCCCATTAACAGCATGCCCAGCAAATAATAAGCAAACCCGGGAGTCTAAACACAGCATCTCGAGCAGCATGAAGAAATCATGACACCACTGAAAGCCTCATTACTCTCTCTGTTTCCTACTGAGGGCAGCATGCGTTTCTTGGAAGCGTCACTTTGCTCCCGTTAAGACGCCATAATAGCTTTCCAGTAGTCGTTTTTGTGTCATCATCCTCATCCCACCTCCCTTGTGTGTTGTGCGTTCTCCGTTGTGTGTGGATGGCTGCTCCCTTGCTGGAGAGTGATTGACACTGTTTGTCTGTTTGGCGAGGCGCCTGACATTTCTAAAAGTCACAGCTCACATTAAGGCTGAGCCAAACCTCCCTTCACGTGTGTGTGTGGGCATGAATTGCTGCCTATACGCGCACAACAGTATGTGTGTGCTATAAAACTGTGCCATCCAATATTTATCCTCATAAACTCTGAGCCTAAACCGACTCTGTTGTCCACTTTCTCCTCCAGCAGTGAAATATATGTTGAATAAATGTAATTTAGGGTATTTTGTCTATATAACATCCCCTGTGCCTCAGCAGCGCAGCCACAAAGCAAATAAAAAACAGCAGAGAACAAATATTTCCATCCCGCAAAGTAAGTTTTAGTGTGCTGATAATCTCGGGGTATTTCACACGTTCACAGCTCCCTGGAGCAGCTCCTCGAGGCCTTTGCAGTAAAACTCTCAGAGCTGTGTTAAGTGCTTCTGCATCTCTTCCCGCTCCTCCTCCTGTCGTGTTCTGAGGGAATTCGGGATGCTGTAAGAGCCTGATGAATCCCCCACTGCTCGGTTTGTCTCTGTTTTCCCCATCACTCTCACAGTGCTGATGAGGGCCCTGTCAACAAACTTGTCTGTAAATGCTTGTAAAATAAACACGATGATGGGATCAGGAGCATCAGTGGAAGACGTTAACTGCTGCTTGTTTTCCTGTGTGTGGTCCAAGTATTACTCACGTTGTGGGGAACTAAATCTATTTAAACAGTCGCATTATGGGGACTCATGATAATAATGGGGAGAAAAAGCAAGTCGCCATCATGTAAATCATTTGATTTAAAGGTGAAGACAAGTAGTATAGGTGGAGTCTGCAATTGTGGAGAAACATTGTTGATATTTACATTTCCCTATTTCCTTTGCATGAAAATGAACATGCACAAGCACAAAATACACATTAGAATAGTGTTGTGTGGATCAGTTTGAGTTGCTCTATTGTTTTTTTTCTCATTTACAGAGCAGAAATGTTCACTGAATTAGATGAAAAGTGGTTTAGATTAGAATTGCATACTCCACCTTTAAGGTTAGGGTAAGATCAGTTTAGGTTAAAGTCAGGGTTAGACAAGTTGTACTTGTAAGTCTCCAGGAAATTAGTGTAAATCAATGTAATATCCTCTGAAGTCATGGATGCACAACTATTCTTGTGTGTGTGTGTGTTTCTAAGTCACTGACTGCAATTTGCATATATTTTCTCCTTCTGTCCTATAAAAGTGTTATAAAACACACTATTGTGTTTGGATGCCAACAAAATCAAGCCAAGCACTAACATTTGCAACGGGATTAGAGGCAAACCCAACTATGTTTACACACTAAATACGATTAAATATGACTAAAATACGTTGAACTGAGACATCGAGCTGCTTTGTTTTAACTGAATTTTTGCATTTGAAATGGAGGTTTGGGGGAACTTTTATTTTAAATTGCATTTTGTGCATTTTTTTGTGAAACAAAGAAAACACAGAAACATCAAGAGAGCATGACAAGGTATTCTGATGGTTGAATGAACCAACATTTGCCCAGAAAGCGCTTGGCTCAGGGTGCACTGTCGCATACGGTGCCTTGTCTAGTCACTTGGTTCTGCAGCCGTTCTGCTGTACGTTTATGAGCTGACAGGAAAAAGGAAAAGCTTCTGAGTCAGCCGGATGTGCATGTATGCCACATTCGTTCTTACATCATTGTCAGTGCTAAACATATCGGGTTGCAACAAAAAATTGACACAATGCCCACAGAGTTTACGTCAGAAGTCTCCACTGTGCAATAAGATGACTTGTTATCTGAAACTCCCAAACCTCTGAGGACTGGAATCAGATCAGTGGCACTCTGGACAGAAGATCTGTCTGTGGCCTCAATTCTGAGGATCAGATTTTGCAGCTGAATTACAGCAAGTCTTTCCCCTGATATGCAACCTTGTTTACCCCCAAGTTAGTTCTGAACTCCTCAGTGAGTGGAAACATAGAACGATATAAAGATTCATATTTTTTGCTCTTCCTCTGCACTGTCCCCACTTTCTGAGTTCTGTTAAGCAGCTGCCCACCACCAAACAGCAGCTGCACAAAGTCAGGAACTTTCTGGTGAACATTTGATTATAAATGTTTGTGTCATGTTTAGTTGAATTTTGAAATAAAATGAGAAAAATATATCCCCTGCAGCAAACACATCTATTCATTTATTGTTACTTTTTATACCATCTGATCTTAAAAAAGCAAAAGTAATCGTGACATACTGAAGAGCACCAGTCTAAGTGAGAACTTAGTACGCCTGCTTTGACATATAACGCAGCTTGTAAATGCTTTTCATTGCCAGCTGAATATTTTTCATGCCTAGATATAGACATTTTCACCAACTATCCCATCATCTGTCCACTGCACTCGCTTCCAATCCCACTCTGGATTGTGTAAAACTAGATCCTAACATACCGGTTAACAAATGAATGAAGCATAAATTGCACATGCCACAATTAGAGAAAAATGTTTTTACTTTATCTTCTATGAAAAGCAACAGTGCATTAACATTTGAAGAAATATTAATTTCACTGTGGGTTTGCTGCAGGGGTTGTGTTTACTCCGTTTCGCTTCACAAATCAACAACATTTTCCCAGGGGTCCCAAAACTTTTCCATTAAACTGTGGTGGAGCGTTTGGCTGCTAAAGCACCAGATATTTTCTTCAGGAAAAAAGAAATAACATGACTCCAAGTGAATGCTCATGCTGCTCCATGTCTGCTGCATGTTCACCATTCATAATGTGATAAAGTGATGTGTTTGCTGCTTGTTGCTCCCTCCAGTGGCCCAATAATCAGTTAATGCAGTTTTAAGTAGCTTTAAGGTTGATAAAATCCTCTTTCACCATAGTATAATATACTGTACGTGATTTATGAGTGAACTTTTGATCCATGGTTGCACCAAATATTATTTTGCATGTTTGTTTTTACGCATGCCTCAAAATTCAGCATGATATCTTTTTAGATCTACACTGGAATTCGACTAAAGTTCAGCAGATTTGGTAAAAGTTTGGCTTTACAGCAAGAGTTTCTGATTAGAGACCAACAGGTGAGTCTGCCAGGGTAAAATGAGGTTAAGATGATAATTATTTGCTCATTTTAAAGCCTTACGTCTTCACAGATACAGCTCAATTCTCCACGACTTTCAAACATTTTTACTTTGGAGTCACTGTGATTATCATGATTAGTGGCTCTATTAAGATTCCAAAACCAACTCCTGCCTTCATTACACCAGGGAAGATGCATAATTCAGAACCATCTTGAGCACAGAGCAACAGACTGCAGACCTACAGTATGATGAATAACAAAGAGGAGTCTGCTGCTCTTTCTTCTCACTTTATCACCGACAGAAATCAGTGTAGGCGCTGAACCTGTTGGTCGGGCTGCTTTAGGTGGCACAGAGCTGCCATTAGCAACAAACACAGTACTTTCTCTCTTTTTTTTGTTTTACAGTGTGATGAAGAGTGATGCTGCTTGCTGTGTATTGACCCTGCTGCAACTGAGGAGATGTGGCCTGGAAGATGCATCTCAGGCAGCTGTTGCAATTAAATCTGCACAGCATTAGTCAAGTGCTATTCCTGCACACATTCATTAAGTGGGTGATTTTAATTTTAATTTTAGTTTTTTTAGTTTTTTCAGGTTGGAATATGTGTGAAAATGTGCAGAAATGAGGATCCATGTGGGGGTTTAACTGATGGTCAGACTGTAAGCTCGTGGGTAAATTCTAATTTAGTTCACAGACACCGGATCAGCCTTATGTAGGAATCGGATTATGGTCATATAAAGTGCACCCC
>OMNN01031986.1:0-11834 GCA_900302755.1 Chromis chromis | reverse complement strand
CATACACTCCTCATAGATTATTTGTTAATATGTGATTTAGATGATAAGTTACTCATGACAGTTCAAGACAAATTGGTTTTGCATTGTGCTAGATGAACTTTTTATAATGTTTCTGTTGGATCCATGTTCTAACTAGCTAACTTAGACAAAGTTCTAAAGTGCGACAAGTGCCATATAAAATACAATGCCATATAAATTACAGTCCAGAATATGTATGTTTGCTAGACAAAATGGAACACAAATGTAAAGTAGTGGAATTCTTACTGTCTTAGCTTAAGCCTCGATTATAGTCCCTTTTGGACGAGCACACAGAATGTCGTTGGTGCTTTTTTCTATTATACTGCTTTGTAATCCACAGGTGTCCACTTGGAGTAAATGCACATGGGCTTTATCTAAGTATTCCATGCAAGTAGTCGCCTCATGGACACAAATACTGGAATGCATGTGCATGTCCGTGAAGGGGTCTCCTGGGACTCTTGCCGACTTGGAGAAATGACAAAATGTATACCACGTGCATGCATGCTAGCAGGTGAAAATATATTAATGGCCTTACCAATAGTGATAATGATACAAAGTCTTCCTGAAGGTGGTGCTATACAAAAGGCTCTGGGGCCAAAAATATCCAAATTTCCTGGTAATCATGTAAAGTTCATCATCTGGGAGGCAG
The DNA here is from genome assembly GCA_900302755.1 of Chromis chromis. Classification (NCBI taxonomy): domain Eukaryota; kingdom Metazoa; phylum Chordata; class Actinopteri; family Pomacentridae; genus Chromis; species Chromis chromis. The sequence continues at coordinate 11,167 of OMNN01031986.1, read as the reverse complement.
AAAAGCACTTGGTAAATGTCATTGCAGTTTGTCCATTAGATTGTAATATTTTGTGTATATACCTGGAAGTTTAGGCCTTTATTGTAGTGCTGTACTAAAGGGGATCATCATCAAACTAAAACATCAACTTCATCTTCTGGGGAGCATGCATAACAAACTTGATGCAAATGCGGCTATTCAAGGGGTCAAAGAAAATATTTTCACTGATAGGCGGCCCTTGAGGAAAAGGTCAGGGGGGTCACTGACATTTTTTAGAAGTCAGTCCCTAGGGACAGCCAGTATCCTGATCAAATTTCATGGCAATCTGTCGGGGAACTGTTCGTGTGACTTGCTCAACATTATGAGTCTTTTATACTGAGTAAAAAATGCTGCTATATAAAAATCTGCATGTGTAAAAGTCTGCAGTACAGGTTCTTTTCAGTTCTATGTGGTCCTGTTCCATGACAGAGGCAGAGAAGGGGGGCTTTAAACAAACACTTGCAGTGGCTAATGTAAGTCCATCAACATTTAGCTGCACCGCTTGGTGCTGCACTCCGGTCGGACTGGGGGAGGCCGTGCGGTCACAGGGTCAGAGTCCTGCGCTGCTCCAGTAGTCGGTCTGGCCAGACTGAGCTGGAGCCCAGCCAGAGCCGCCCTGGCAGCCAGGACACCGGCCAAACAATGTGGCCAGCTGGATGCAGCAGGAAGCTCATTTCTCGCCTGCTTTGAATCAAACCCAAAACGGGCAAAGGTCTCCTGTTCTCTGACGAGTGTTCTGTTCAAAGTCATTGTGGTGACACAGACGAATGGTGTTGTCGTTCGTGCACCTGTATAAGCAATGACGCGGTAACCAGAGACTGGACGGAGAACTCCAGGAGAACTGACTATGCACTCATCAGCACGCTTTCCCAATGAGTGAGCTATCAGGTGAATCAATGCTGTGATCTGTCTCACTTATTACCTTCATTACTTATATCCTTGTTTGACAGCCTGTCAGTTCAGCCTCAGTCTCTTAGGTACAAACATTATTCCAGCACTTCTGTCGGGTCAGGACAAATGCAATGCATAGTGAATGTGACTAAAAGATCCTTTAAAGGTCCACTTTTTATGTTTTTTCCTGAGCTTTCAGCCACATACAAAGGTCTTCGTTAGCAGTTTGAGTTTGCTCAGTTGTATTCTTTTCAACTTTTCTGAGTAGTTGTAGGATTTCATATCTTTTTTGGCTCAGAGACTATAATTTCCAGAGCTTTTAACTGCTTCTCTCGGTTTTTCTAAGTACCAAAAGGATGGCAACCGGACTTGCTTCAGTTTACTGAGAATGTTTCATCTCTTGTCCACAGTCTTCATCAGAGGATTGAATTAACTCAATTGTAATCTTCCTCATATTTTTGTGTAGTTTTACATCTTCTGGTCTGTCTTCAAAGTTGAACATGAAGGTTCATTTTGACCATTTTCTTGGGCTTTCAAACACACCCTCAGAGGCCTGAGTGGAGCTCAGTTGTAGACTTCATTTTTTTATGTAGTTTGAGGACTTCTCATCTTATTGACATAAAAGTTGAGTTTGATGTTTCCTTTTTGATCTATGAAATAGTAGTTTGGCAAAAGAAAATCTTACTACATCTTTCTGATCTTGCAACTGCAGCTTTCAGTCTTTCACAGCAGTGGCCAGTTTTACTCTCCCATTTATCGGAGTAGTTTTAGGGCTTTTCCTCCATGTTGACCTAAAAGTTGAGTGTTCATTCTTGACTTTGGAAACAGCCCTGTACTAGCTTTCAGCTACCTCTTGTGCTGTTCTCATTCATTCTGATTCTTCCACTCATGAGGAAAGAATCTGGTTTAAATTGTTGCACATGTATCAGCACCTAGAATATACATTTTTACGTGTTTTTTTTTTTACCCATATAAACTTGGGTTTTTATCTCCATGAGTCCAAACCTCCCACTTTCAGAGGCACATGTCTCCTCAGGTGGTCTGTGACTGACAGCTACCTGCTGGCACTGGCTAGACTTCACAACCATCCAGGCCACACCAGCAATAATAACGGGAGTGATATTGATCCTCTCCCAGGCCATGTTTTCCTTCCACTGAGAGGATCTTCAAACACAGACCTCACAGCTGTGACAACACCCAAGGATTCAGGAGAGGGTTCAGGCTGCGGTAAACGGACAGTATGAGCTGATATCAATGCGTCCTTGAGCAAGGTGAGACTGTCCTCACCAGGAAAGCAATCATCGGATGTTTGTTCAAACTTTTAAAGCAACCCTTGAAAACGTTTTCTGAGAAGCAAACCCGTGGTTGTGCAATGAATTACTGTTCTCTCTCAGCATCAAAAGCAGAAGAAGCATGACGGACCTACCCAGTTTCAAAATGATTCGTGTCAGATTAGGGCACATTCTGCTGTGACCTAGTAGAGATACGTATACGCTTTGGGCCCAACCAATTATAGTTTATCGTCTTTCATGACTTGCATTACTTACAGAGGTGATCCAGTTTCAACTTCAGTGTTGCACCTGGCAGCCCCAACAACATCAGTCCTTTTTTACTTTTTTTTTTTAATGGCAGAGGGATCTGAGCTCCTTAGAGTCAGTGCCATGAAGCAAGTTGCAGGCTTTGTCAAGTTAGGTGAGAAAAATTATATACTATTCAGACATTGTCTTGAGGTGGTTGTCTTCCACTCTTTTACATCACATTAAACAACAACAATCCCCAAATTTCAAATTTTTCTTCCCAGCTCCCAATCATTTTCCTAGACATGTATTTATCGGGCTGACATCAGATGGTTTTAATTCAATGTCTGTCGGGAAGAAGTCACTACATACGGGTGTGTGAGTGAACAAAGTGTTTCATCTTGATGCTAGACACCAGAGTTAGCATCGGATCTCCCTTACACTTAAGTTAGTTTTAGTTGCCTAACTATTTCCAGACCTTAACCATAGAAACATTTAAAAATACAACAAGTTCTGACATGAAAAATGACAGAAATATTAAAAACACTGGTTCCAGGTGACATTGGTCTCCTTTGTGCAAAAGGTCAGATCTCCTAGAGTTGCATTCTTCCACTGAAGCAGTGATTAGTTGGAACTGATTGACTCATCAGTGGCTTTTTCACGTAAATCAACCTGCAGCCATTGTTCCCCTGTTATAAAAAATGTCTGTGCCTCAAATTTCTAGCAGAACATTACTGACTGTTGTGATAGTGGGAAACATGACATCAGAACTAAGTGGAAGAGTCACAAGTCAGATTGTGGTTCTAATCAAAGAGGGGCTTTCTCAGCATCAAATCTTGGCTATACCAAATGCTTTAAGGATGGCAGTGTATGGACTCAAAAACACTTTGTGGAAACTGGTTCAGTTGTAACCAAAGCATGATCAGGCAGACGAAACATGTCAATCAGAAGAACAATACATCCAGCTATGAATGTACAATGATATTGGCATCATTATTGGTATCAGCTAATGAAGGGCTTGAAATGAAATATCAATAATTTCTATCAGGCTACAGAAATTGCCAAATAAAGAACCAAAGACTCCAATCAGCAAAACTCCTCTGAAAGAAAGCTGTCTGGTAGAGTTCTTAGAAGACGAGTAGCATCTCAAAATCACTTCTCAAGAGGCGAAACCAGGTCAAATGTTTGGGTTGAACTTGGCTATGTATCCAAGTTTGAGGTTTGTGATCGTAAGAGAAGGGTGTAAGTAAGGAGACGAACTGCAGAGATAATGATACATCAACACTGAAACATGGTGTTGGGAACATTCAGGTCTGGGTGTGTTTTGCTTCTCTCTCCACATTGACCAACGAAAAGTACACTCTATTCTTCAGACACATGTTCCACCCGCTGGTTTGCATCTTTTTTGGGGGAAGGATTCATTCTGCAGCCCACCTCAGAGTTGTACTGACTGTCATGGACTCTCCTCAACAATCACTTGACCTCAACCTCCCTGATCATTTATGAGGGCAGTGGAAGGCTGGAAAAGCCAAATATTCCTGACGTGACAAGAAACTCTTTGGAGTCATGATTCGATAACATGGTTTATCAGTTTTGAACAAATGTGTACATGTACATTTAACTTTGCACTTTGACATTATCTTTATTTATATTATATTTGTAAGAAAAAACTGTATTAAAATCAAAAGAAATACAAAATAGAAGTATCTGCACGTGTGGTCTCAAACTTTTGGACTCCACTGTATGTAATAGTTTATAGAGTAGGTAATACAGGCCTCTACATACATGAAGCAGTGAGCCTCCAATACATCGTTTGTTAGACTGTTTGTGAGTCGGCATTGCTGGGGAAGATGGCAGAAAAGTAATAAATTGCCATCACAACAGTTTCACTTGAGTCCAAACAGCTCAGGATGAGTCCAGCAAGGACAGAGTAATTGCTCTCTGGTGCTTCTTGTTTTGGCGCTCAGACAGCCGGGAGGCTTCTCTCCTGGGAGACGGAGGCTCATAAAGTCAACTCCAGCTGGAAACCTCAGTGCTGTCAGTTCGATGGAGACCACTTCTCACTTTCTAACATCAGACTCGGCCAGAAAAGAGAGATGTGAAACTACTCTGCTTCTTGTCAACACTTTTGGCACAGTGACACTTTTCTCTTTGTCGCATTGTTTGGATCTGTGGTCAGGCTTTTTTGTGCTTTGAATTGTGTTTGTGTAATTTTAGTTTTATGGCTTAAATAAGCAATTTCCAGAAAATAAACTTTGTAGTTCCTGTAGCCATTATCACCACCCACACCATCGTCATCACCTCTCACTTCACATTATACCAGTGTGCTACTGATGGAGACCAGGTGCTGCTTTGTTACATTAGCTCACATTCCTTTGCAAGCAAATGATTAATGAATACATTTCTTATCATCAACGCAAGGACATGAACTTAGGGAATTATGGGATGGTTTGAGGAGGAGGAGACAGTGAATGAGCATCCTAGCGGGATTTCCCAGGACATCACATCATATATGCTCAAGTCCCAGTTAAAAGAAAAATCACGTGGACGTTTTTTTTCTCGGTTTTCGCCACCTCCAGTGTGATGTATCGTAAAACATATATTTTCCCTCCCTTCCCTCTCCAGCTGTGAAAATATTTTCCCTGTCAAACATCTGTTGGAGGAATGTGGGGACAGAGCGAGGGCCCGCTTCCTGTCAGTAAAGCTGCAGAGTGGTACAACCCCCTCATGCACACACATATAGCTGCCCTCCTCCTGCTGGCTGCTTCCCACAGTAGGTTCCCAACTCTCTCTGCTCCCCCCATGCTCTCCAAGCATCCTTACACTCATGTAGACTCACATACAGTTTTACTGTATATGTGTATAACCTACTGTACAACAGTAGTTTGAACCAGTTGGAACAGAGTGTGGAGTCAGATCAGGACTCAAGAAAGCTCTTCTAGTTGAACGAGTCAGTCTCTTGTGCCTGTTTTCATTGTGTATCTCCGCAATAAATAAGGTGACAGTTAGGTTTTACATTAAGCTCATGTAAACAGTTTAAGGAGACAAAATAAAAACTTACAACTGCACCCATGAGCATTTTTATGTAACAAAGAGAGGCGATTCTCATTGTGATGTGACCCAACTCTTCCTTTGTTCTATTGAGCTTTTTTAGCCCTTTTTATTCATTGTTTTGGTTTCCACAAACTCCACTGTTAACCTTGTTTCCAGCTGCAGCAGGCAGATGTTTTCAGTGGGAAAAAATGCTTTAATCCCAAACCCCTCTGCTGAAGTTGGTTGACAAATCAAAGGAAAAACCAACATAAAGTGTCTTAAGGTGTTGGGTCACCAGAATAACTCCAGTGTAGCTTGTTATTGATTTTCAAAGTCTTTGGAACTCTACTGGTGGGGTGGAAATCCATCCTCCAAGATATTGCCTCATTAGGTGTTTTGTTGATGGTGTTGTCTAGTAGTCAGTCCAAAATCTCCCATAGGTGTTGATTTGGGTTGAGATCTGTTGACTATAAAGGTCATTGCATATAATTTGCATAATTTTCATCAAACCCTACAGTGTTCCCTCCTGCCCATTGTCAATCTCGAAGAGACCACTGCCATCAGGATAGAAATGCTTCATCATAGGATAAAGGTGATCACTCAGAACAACTCTGTGGTGATTTGCAGTGATCCTTCCATGCCAACAAAATGCCCCCCTACAGCAAACCAGAGCTACCAGATCCGCTCACTGTAAAGGGTTCAGGTTTTTAATTAAATTTGTCACCTGGCTGTAGTTAGATAGGCTGTTTATTAGACAGTTGCTTGAGTGGAAAAAGTAAAACTAAAAACCGGGTTTTAGCTTAGAATGGCTTGTTGAATCAGAAAGTTTGATTTCCAGTTATCTGTTGTTTTTCTGAGCTTGACACATTTATTATTTAAACACAATCTTAAAACAGACCAGAGCTTAACTGTGAACTCCTATAAATTCCTTTACACCTCCAAAAATGATCATACCTCAACATATTCACATGTCATTGCGTCCGGGGTTTCCACTCAGTAGGAAGGAAGAAGGACATTATAGGCATTTACTGTGAAATGGTGTGTATTTGTGTGAAAACTTAGCTGACATGTTGAAAAGGTAATTGCTCGTGTCATTAAGACTTAAGAGTTAATGTAATATTTCCACCCATTAAACACACACAACTTTAACTGAAAAAGAATTCTTCCGCAGAAAATGGGTCACAGTTCCCACCCACAACCTGTCCAATGGGTTTTAGAACTAGCTGATGATAATTAGTGTGTTCAGGAATCCAATTTTCTCAGTTGGTGTTGTTACTGTGTCTGCACGAGAGCAGCCTAGTGTATATCAAAGAAGTTATGGCATATAATTCTTACCATACACATAGCTAATATGTCCCCAATTCATCAATCTTTGCATTCCTGATAAGGTCAATAAAGTGTGCTCTCAATTTCTTGACACACTGTATAAGCTACACATTTTAGGTTAAGTTTTATATAATTTTCTAAACATTTTTCAGTTATTTCATTGCTTGAGTTAATTCTCAATGTGCAGAAGTGTTTGGAGCACACATTAATTTACTGATGAACCTAAATCACAAAATTTAAATAAGTAAGAATTTATTTAAGACTATAGTAAGACCATACCCTAAAGCTCTAAAACTCTTTAAAGCCAAACTCTGTTTTGCTTCACGTAGGTTTATTAATTTTTGAACATAAACCATATTTTTAGATTAATTAAGGTTTTAACCCTGAAGGTGGCACAAGATTAAATGATGAGCATAGATGAATCTGTGCAAATGATGTTGTTATGGAGAAATTTAAATCAAAAGTACAAATTTCAACCTCATGATGGGGAATCCAAAGTCTTATTAGGATTCATCACCTGGGAACCATGAATGTCTGTAAAAAATAAAAAAATAAAAAAATAAAAAGTTGTACAGATCCAAGAAGTAGATGTTGAGTTGTTTCACAGGGTAAGTTAGATACAGGAAAAGTTAGGGAATCATTGAAATCATCAGGATTTATCCTCTGTGCACCATGAACACCTTTAACAATTTGTATGACAATGTATCTGACAGGTTACAAAAAACAAAAGTGGCAACTAGAGCTCAGCCAGTACTGTATTTTTTGGGTTGATGTTGATACCAGTTTTGATTACAGCCAATATTCTTCATATATACACATTTCTATACATACAGTATGTAGGGAGAATAATGAGGTCATTGTTTGAAAATTTTCATAAATGAATTTCAGTATATTTAACAACTTATCATGGTGAAGACACCACTTAACTCCACACCATTGTCTGCTCTAGTGTATTACATACTCTGCTACATGTGCTGCAGACAGTTCAGAGATCGCTGTAAATAATGGAGTCAGAGCTGTTCTTCTGGACAAAGTATATGAGTCTGCATTATTTTTATATCATTGCATTCAGCCATCCAAAATATTGGCATGTCTTTAATGTCAAGCTTCTAGCAGAAAATTTCCAGGAAATCACTGATATCATTAGGATTTACTCTCTGGGAAATCCAAATATCTGTACAAAATTTTGTCATCATAGTTGATCCAATGAGTGTTGAGATATTTCAGTGGTGTTGGTCCAGACTAACCATTTGGACAGCTGTGGCGCTTGCATTCCCACTTTGGTGACAGCTATTGAAAATAATGATCCATAAACTGCACCAGCTTTCAATGGGATTTATACAAAAACAAATATTTGCACTGTGAGGAGAATGTAACAGAGAATAACAATAATATGAAAAGCACTATAATCATACTATATACATACATTGTAGCTATAACCTCAGCCAGCTAGAAACATAGTGGATGTGGCTCTACTTATAAATCTTCACTTTCCTTACTGGAATCAATAAAACATCACATTAAACAAGCAGTGTGACTCAGAGTTCAGAAAAACAACTTTCCACCACATGTCCCGGCCCCCAATGTGATGGACAGTATTTTGTCATTTTCTCTCAACATGGACTTGAATTAATGGCTGAAGGCTTGTCGATGTGCAGTCGATCCACCCTGCTGCAGTAACCCTGCAGTCATGAAGTAAAGACATTTTCTGTCAGTGTGTGTAGTTCATGTTGACAGCTGAACAGAGCAGATCTGGTCACCTTTTTCACACAAGGTAAATAGCTGTCATTTAGCTGTTTACCTATATCATTAGTGTGCTTATTATGTCTCTAGCTTTGCTTCTTTACATGTCACTCTTCGAATAAACAGTGAAGTGCAATAGTTTATACAGTGTGTATATAAGTTTGTATTTGCATTATGTCAATGTCAGACAATAACAGAAGAGCCACATATTCATGAAATGTAGTCAGATGTCCATGATGGGTCATCTAAATGTTATAATTGTGATTAGAAAGTGCTGTCAGATTAAGATACATTCTGGACTAATGCTTCTACCAACATAATGGGGTATTTTATTTTGAAGTGAAGTCTTAGTTTAAATGTTAGATTTAGTCTACTTAAAGTTGCGCTCATCAGTATTTCTCTTTTTTTTTCTTTCTATAATTCAGCTCATTGTTTTGGTTGTCTGCAACTTTACAGTTTGGTTCAGTTTCACTTTTCATTAGTGCTGTTTATGGTAGCAGCAAACAAAGCAGTTACAATATTTATCCTGACTCCAACTGTCCAAAAATATCAAATAACAATTCAACCAAGCTAGTTTGTAAAAGAAAAAAAAAGGTTAAGGTTAAATTTACTCCCCAAACTATAAATTGTAGACATTCTTCACGGTTTAAAGACCAACTTTTAGGTCTGCTTGCTATTTTTGTTGCCTCTTCAGGCCATGTTCCCAAGTCAAAGCAATTGGTTTGCAATGGATGCATTTCATCATTTGAGTATAAACTTTAGATTTGAGATTAGCTATTAAAGAAAAAAGATTACCTGAAAACTTCAAGAGTTTCATGCAAGTTGTGCATTTGTTTTACTTTCCTCTGAATGCAGGTCAGACGAGGTGAAGGAGAGGTCCATCATTCACTCAGAGGTCATCTACTCGAAGCTGCTGGCCTTACATCCGTTTGTCTGAGTGACCTCCAAGGTCAGCAGGCCAGGAAGCAGATGGGCCCAAGTCTGAGATAGCGCCAAAGGCCGCGGTGAGTTGTGATTGGACGCGTTCCTGTGTGGCTGGATGGCGAGAGTGTGTTATCAGTGCAGGGTGTGAGGGGCCTGCTGTTTGGCTTTGGCTGCGCCGGGGCCCGATGGGAGCAGCTGGGCCACCGCACAGGGTTCCCATTATTCTGGTAGGTTCCTGGCATTAACACTCCTGCACACTGCTGCGCTGGTGGTGCTGCACCAACTGCCACTTACTGTACAATCATGTCTGTGGAAGGACACAGCAAAAGAGAGGGTTAAGGGGGTGGATGGGAGGGTTTCCTGCCAAGAATGCTGGAAGACAACCGCAATACTGTACTGTGAAAGTAATTACGCTGTATCGTTGAATGCAGGGTTTTACTCAGAACTTGCACAAGAGATACTCTTCTTGTCATGTCTTTCAGTTTTGAAAGCGGTTGTAAATGCTCTGTTGGAGGCAGGTGTTATGGATGACAATGATGTTGACAAGTTGGCGGTCTTTGTTTCAGAGCATGAAATCTCAGTCATGTGGCCAGATTGTCATCAAATTTGGCATGAATGTTCCCTGCCTCCAGAGGTTGAATCTTAAGTATTACTTTCATCTAGTGCCATTTTAAGTCACAATTTGAGCTTGACTAAGTTTGTTGTCCGTGAAAATTACAAAACACTGGCCTCATTTCCATTAAATCTGTTGTAGTCTTTTGTTATTCTCTTAAGATGTATTACATTTCTAAAAAAAAAATACACATTCCGATTATTTTAAGCACCCAGAGGATGAACCCTTTGTTGCCTTTTCAGAGACTTTTGTCTGGCACCAACCCTATTAAAGCCTTTCTCTACATTTTCAACCTCATTATTAATAAAGATTGAGAAGTATGACCAAAACTGATGCTTTAGCAAACTTTACTTGCAGTGCAATTACAGACAAAATCAATGGAGAGGTAGCAGATATGTGTAAATAATGTATAAAACTCACTCCAGGCAGGATTAACTGAGGTAAAGGCATGTCTGTGTGCATTAATGATATATCAGGCTTCACAAAAACAAATGAGGAATTCATAAAGTCCACTTCACAAAAACAAACAGATAAAAAGGCAAGAATTCCTAGAGTGTTACAGTCATTGTAGATGCTATCTAAACACCTACTTAAGGTGAGTATACATGAGTATACATAGGGTGTCCTATGAGGTCTGGCACCAGGATGTTGGCAGTGGATCCTTTGAGTACTCTGGGTTGTGCAGTGGGGCCTCTGTCAATCAAACTTGTTCCACTGCATCATGTTGATGCTTGATCAGAATGGGGTCTAGGAAGTTTGGAGGTCAAATCAACATCTTGGGCCATTGTCATGTTCCTCAACATGTTCCTGAGTGTTTGGTGTTTTTGCCATGTGGTGGGGTGCATTTTCCTGTGGGGGTAGACCAGTGACAGACTGCCATTTGCATGAGGGAGTGTGCTTGTTCTGGGACAATGTTTATTTGGCTAACTAAGTCTCATCAACACGGATGGCAAAATCCAAGGTTTTCCAGCAGAACACCACATAGTACCAATATGATCAATGTTATTCACTTCACCTGTCAGTGGTCATGATGTTGTGGCTGATCGGTGTATATCCAGTCTGAACACACTTTAGGGCAATTATGATGGAATTTCTACCACTT
>OMNN01031985.1:0-13481 GCA_900302755.1 Chromis chromis | reverse complement strand
AGTTCCTCCCCTCTGACCGACAAACATGTTACATTCAGCAATTATGCAATTGATTAAAATCTGAAAAACTGTAAAGAATCAAAAGCAATCAGCTGCACAGACTAAAATTCTGTCAAGTTTTTATGATAAGATAAGATAAGATAAGATATACTTTTATTGTCCCCGAGGGGAAATTTACAGAATTGTATAATATGATGACAGTATTGCACAGGTATGAAATTATTGCACCATGTAGCTTATTGCACTGACAGTTATTGTTGGTTGTTTAGCAGTTTGATGGATGTTGGCAGGAATGAATTTTTGTAGCAGTTCAGCCTGGTTCTGGGGACCCTGAATCTCCTGCCAGAAGGTCGGAACTGGAACTCGTGGTGTAAAATGTGAGTCGGGTCAGACACAATTTTCTGTGCCTGTCTGGTGTCGGACTGCTCATAAAGCATCTGGAGGGAAGGATGGTTCCTGACCCCCATAATCTTCACGGCAGTCCGCACCAGACCGGCAATCTGTGACCTTGACTGCACAGTCAGGTTGCTGCACAAGGCTGCAATGCCGTATCTGATGATACTTTCCAGTGCAGCCCGGAAGAAGAGCAACGTGATCCTCTGCTCCACTCCGTAGACCCTCAGTCTGCGCAGAAAGTAAAGACGCTGTTGGAGTTTGGAGCAGAGACTTCCAACATGAACCTTCCAGCTGAGTGTGTTGTCAATGTGGACCCCCAGATACCTGTATGAACCCACCTGGCTGATGTGTTTGTTCTTAATGACGACTGGCCTGTGGTCACCTGTAGTCACATTTCCATCAAATAAGGTAACACAGACTCACTGCCTTTACTGTACATGGAGTGAGTTTAGTGATGTGTGTAGTCGCGCCCCCAAAGACCAATTATGAGCCAGAAGAATACATTAATTTGCTTTTTTTCTGAATGTCTGACCTGTTATAGCAGGACACGTGTGTTAATGATGGCTGCATCCACTTAGGGAAGGTCCTGCTTCCTGTTCATGCTGGTTCACCGTCATAGTTTACTGAGACATCCAGTGGAACTGAATCATTATTGTTATCGATTCCTTCTGCTGTGACAAGTCAAAATGTTTACAATGAAAAGGGTCTGTTTCGTCGAAATGAGAGCCCACAGTGTCCAAATTTACAAACCTGCAGCCCACTAGAGGGCAGTCTAGCTTCATGTGTGTACCAGTTAAACCTGCAATCACATTTACCCACTGTAGCAGAGGCTCATATGTTGGACAACATTTAGTAATGTGCACAGATGCATTCTTTTCTTATCCCATTCTTATAAACACTGTGCAAACAAACTCAACCCTTTATACAGAAGAAAGCGGTGAATTTGATGCGTTTACTTCTCCTGCCTATCACAGCTAACAGGAATCCAGAAGTAGAGGACAGTGAAAATAGAAAAGTGGGGTTTTTTTTTTCTGTGTGTCAGTGATTTATTATAGTAAGTAACATGTCTTTTGTTTGAAGACTTTTTATATTTTCTTGTTGAGTTCTTGCAATGTCGTCTTACCACACTCATTTATGAATCATACAACAGCAGACCGCTTGCTGTCAGTGAGGATTAGACTTTAAATGCTGCAGATCTGGTTCTAATAAATAGTAATGCAATCATTTTAATATCATCCACACAAAAGCCGAGCAACAAGACAGCATTTCCTTGAATTTGGCCAAAGGGAAATAATTTTGCATTAAGCGGTTCTTTACTGCGGAAAATGCTAAGCTAAAAAAAACCTCTAACTCAATTTCCATTTTTATGTGCTTCATACTTCCAAGTCTTTTTGAAGCTCAGTTATTCAAAATGTGGAAATATTTTGGGATTTTGCCTTTGCAATAATGACATTTGGTGCAGTAATTAAAATGAATTTGGTTCAGCTGTTGACCCATGAAACATCTCATAAAACTGCCTTTTGCAGGGGAAGCAGGACCTGTTGCATTTTAGATATTTTTAATTTTCTTTACAGACCTTTTTTTCCTTCAGTCTTGGAAAAGAATCTGTTTTGATTAATAGTTTATTTCTGTACTGCTCATGAGGTCAGAGTCATTATGTACTACAGAATGATCTGGCTAAGCAGGACTAAACTCGGCCTGAACCAGTGAGACTCTCGTGATCCTGAACTGCATTTTTTTTTCTTAACTTTCCAAACAGAACTGCTTTGCTGTCAGGAAATGATTCAGATCAGAGTATTAGAGAAGAATGTAAGAACTGAATGTGGGCGATATGCTGGAAGGTTTTACTCATCAGTGTCACAATGACCCTTGTGCATAATCATCATGTGTGCTGAGCTGGGTGAGCCTGAAATGGTTTGAATGGGATCTGAAACTTGGTGTATCATGAGTTAGATGAATAACACACAACCCAATAGCTTGACTGTTTTGCAATATTTATTATTTTAAGATGCACAGACGAGCAAAAACTCCACAAAGCTCCTCAGAGACACTCCCTGGTTGTTACTGTTGGAGCAGGTAGGCGTAGCTGCTGCGCTATCTGGCTAGACAGTGAACTCATGGGACTTCCCCGACGCCATGGTCCTGTTCTGTACTTACCTACTTACATAGCGTCTGTCTGAAAAGAGGCCGCGGAAAGCCTTGTCCCTTTTTCTCCACATGTGCGTTGATCATTGAGGATTAGTGGAGACAAAGTGGCACAGAGCCACTGCTGAGTGCGCTGAGGTTTAAGCATGCCCGGCCCAGTTCTGTGTCATCAAAAGAGTTTGCTTAAAATATATGGGTATTATCTCTCTCCTCTTTTTTTGGGTGTGTGTGTGTGCTGTCAGATAGCTAGTGTGCACAGTTATACAATTTAGTTGCATGATGATGATGATGGATACTCAGAATGATACAGGCTCAGTAAGGATTAAATTTATGATCTTGACAGGACAACAATCTTCCTCGCCGTCTCATTTGATCTTGATGGCTCCACTTGATTACAGGTGTTCGCACACAGGAGATAGAGTCCGAGCACACGCCTCCAGTACCCGCACGCTCAATCACGCAGCTAACAAGCCTGTCTGTGTCTCATCTACCTGCCTGCTGCAGCGACATAAGACTCAGGTAATATAACTAGGACTCTTACTTGAGAGGGAAACATGCCCTCATAACCCAGAGGCTGACAACACGGTCATGATAACACTCATATCCAGTGCTGGGGATGTTCCAAATGCAGCTAAATGCCTCCTGTGCCACCGAGGTTGTTTTCATCCGTGATGCTACAGAGGGAGGCTCTGACAGGCGAGAATAAGTCTCTCGGTTAGTTAAGGGGTCTGTGTGTGACACCTCAGTTCCTTCTGACTTGATAACTGTATTTCCTCTTTTTTTTCCCCTCCCTGCCTCTCTTGCTCCCTGTTAGTGCCAGTGACTGAAGCTGTGGTCAGGAGGCATTCCTGGGGCAAGCCCACAGTACTCGCTGGGATGCCTGTACTAAAGTGTGGAACTCAGCAAGCCACTCTGCTCCCCTGTGGTGCTGGCATGGTGAGTACCAAGACATCCTGCTGGGCCTGCGGTGGTGTTGGTAACCTCGCATATGAAGGGAGTAAAAAAAAAAAAAGAGGAGGGGGAAGAAAGCGGGAAAAGTTGTGCGCTCCGAGCTCTGGCATTTTCACACATAAATCTTTTAGACAATTGGGGAGCATAAATGTCAAACTGGAAGAAAGTAAATGAGGAGCTGAGGTGATGTGTCCCTGTGTATGACCATCTGGAGGAGAACATTAGGCTCTCTGCAGGGCTCCTAACTCCTCACTTCATTAGCATGCAGTGTAGTACAGTGGTGGCTCTCACAGTTCCCTACCAACATGCATCCATCTTGCATTTATCTTCCAGCAACAGCTGTTGGAGCACTGTTTGACTTTGATATTTCGGAGAAGTACCAACACTCTCTAAAACAACTGGTTGCCAGTTTGCTTTTTTTTTTTTCACCCCCTAATTTTTTGAGAAGTGGAAATTTCGGAGTTGTTGGAACAGCTGTGGCAGCTGTTAAATGTGGTTTATCTCTGACAATCATAAAATTTTCATGAAGATTCAAATAGCACCTTGCTTCAGCTCTTTCAAAGGAAAACCTTCGAATGGGTGTTCAAACGGAGTAAAATCCAGAAAGAAACAAGTTTATTCACTCAGTGAAAAAGTCACGGCAGGCTGTGGTCAGCTACTCTGCTGCTAATCTCCTCAACATGTTGCATAAAGACAGTCTTGGTTTAATTTGACTTTTTTTTTTTTTTTTCCCATGAAGGATCCTCGCTGCTCTCTAGACACCTTCCTCGCTCTCCGACTTTTCTTTACCCAGTGTGCAGCCCGAGTCCTTTTCATGACGAGAATCATAAATTAAACAATGCCTCGGTTTCCCTCGTGTGTCTGTTGGTGTAAAAATAGCTGGGTTTGGTGCACAGTGTGATGCCCGTGCGCAGCCCTCTGTCTTTAATGAAGTGTTGCCATGAAAAGTGTACTGATCCTCCAGTGCGACATGTGCTCAGGCTCTGTGGCAACCGTGTGCTGACTTTCTCAAACTCCCAGAGTGACTCTGAGCTCATTTGGTTATACAAGTGCTCACAATTACCCAGAGATTTGGACACAGGGACATGGGATATTTCCATATCCCTGACGGATGTTATTTTAATTACACCGAGCTGCTTGACTTTGTGCTGTGGATTTACATGTTTTTTCTTCTTCTGTGGATGCAAAGAGGGATTCTTTGAAGGTTACTCTGTTCAACTGAATCTCTTATTTATTGAGGCCCTAAGTTTCTGGCAAAACATCGGGCAGCATGGGAAGCCTTATTAAATTAGACTGTTTATGAAATATCTGTCTTTGACGCTGAGATAATTACAATTTCATGTGTAATCTGTAAAGTGCAGGTAATGACAACATTCTGATAAGGTACAAGATAATGAAACTAATCCTCTCTCCTCCTTTTCTGCCCTCAGCCATTTTAGATTGTATGCGTTTCAAATTCTCTGCACCATCTGAAGAAAAGCAGAGTTGTTATCTCCAATCAGCCTCATTGTGGGGTCCTAATTATATTTGATTGAGAGAAAAAAAATTACACACGGGAGCAGGAGCGATAATTATGGTGTAGAATCTGCCCGTGCGTTCAAACGCAAACATAAATGCATCAACACGGCTGATTAATTTAGGTGATAATGCAGGAGAAGGTAGCAGGTGTGTGGATACAGATGCTGTTCCTCCGTAGGACGCTTCCTGAAAACAAATGTTTCATATGTCGTTGCTGGTGAAATGTGGCACGGTGGCTCGTGCTGTTTCTAATGTGAGCGAGGTCTGCTTTGATTCATGTAACTCTTCAAGCCTCATTCCTCTCCAGGTTTTGGGGGGTAATGGTGTGCACAGAGTGACTCAGGATCACTTATTTGCAGGAATGACCGATGGGGGAGCATCTATAACCCTTAAATTCAACTTCAAAAACATGCCGACACAGTTTCATCTTCATTTAGTTTAAGAAAATAGCTGCTTAAACTGTATTTTTATAATATACTTCACAAATACCTGATTGAATCTTAATATTACTGACTTCTGACACCAGACAGGACTTAGCTTTTCAAACTCAGGATCATAAAATCAATGAGAAATGTGGCCGTTGAGTTAAATCTCCTGCAGCGACAGACTCAAAACTGGCAAGCACATGATGTGGTGTTGGTTATGGTTTTGGACTCAGATGACACAAAGTGTAATTTGCATTCAGGTTTGTGTTTTTGCTTCCAGATGATTCTCATAAAGCTTTCACCAAAGTTCCTGTAAACAATTACTGATTGTTAGTTTTCATACCTGAGGAATTGATTCATCTTTTTGTATTTTATACAGCTGGTGTAGCTTATCCATTCAACATTTTAACTTAATACCAACAGGGCTTTTTTACATTTATTGAAAATCTAATATCCTTTAAGCAGCTATTTTTTTATGCAAGTTACAGGTTCGGTTGGATTTTCAGTTCTTCATGCGGGTCCAGCTCATTCTATAACAGGGAAGTGAAATTGCTTTAGGCCCCAATTGACCTTGGAATAAGGATGATATGCGAGGAAATCAGCGGAGGTATAAAATAATAATAAAGAAATGTAGGTTTTCATTTTTCCATTTTCAAATAAGTTTTGCAATTTAGTGTTTAAGTCTGTAAGTTGAACTTTTAACTCCATTCAGTGTGCAGGTATTTTATAGATAAGAAAAAGATTAGTTTAGTCTAACTTTTCCCCTGCAAATTAATTAATTTAGTTAAGAATGCCATTAAAATGTAAAGTTATTTTAGTCTTGATTGGACTAAATGTCAACATAAATGGTTTTAGTTTAGTATCAGTAAGGAGGCATCATAGAATCAGAGCTGCACCCAGGATCCAATGAACATAGGCACTTTATTGGTTTGTTAGTGGGACTGGATGAGCTCTACAGTCTGCTGGAGAGAACAAAATGCAATCTCCAGGCCATTACTTTCCCCATCTGAGTCATTTATAAATCCATCCGCCCTCTTGTCCTTCTTCTTCTTCTTCTTCTTTTTTTTTCTTTTTTACCACGCCGCCTTCACTGCCACTTTCTCTCTTTTTTTAAGCGCTTTGAATTACCTTGTGTCTGAAAATGGGCTATACAAATAAACTTGCCTTGCCTTTTTTCGTATTTTACGCACAGGTGGCACCAACCAGGTGACCACACGAGCCCCGACGCACCGTGCACGTGGTAACCCTGGTCCACCTCGAGCCCAACCAGCACCTGCGTGGAAATTCCTGCAGAACAAACCAAAAAAAAAAAAAAAAAAAGGAAACAGTTTGAGCCAGTCAGAGAGGAGAAGTGGCAGCAGAGGAGTCCGGAGCGCAGCGCGGACGCGTCTTCTTCTCTCCTCCCCCTTCAGACCCCGCCGCTGCACTCCATCTCTCCCTCTTTTCCTTGCTCTCTCTCTCTCCCTCTCTCTCTCTCTCGCTCTCCCTCTCCCTTTCTTAAATTGACATTGGTCTGGCTCGAAACATGATAACAGAAAAGCCTTCCTCCGCTCCGCGTTGTCGGGCTGTCCTCAACCCCGATCACTTGAAACTCAAATAAGCAGGCGTTCAGAGGAAGAAAAAAAAAAAAAAAAAAAAGAGGATCGCACACTATCCTGTCAGCTGGTGCTCAGAGGGAATAACAAGAAACCTTTATACCGCACTCACACACCCTTGTATGTGCTCTTGCGCATCGTAGAAAGTGCTCGTGTTGAACTACAGTGAAAGTTAACATGTATATGCACGCTTTGATACGCGCAAGTCTTGGATTTGTAGGTTTCTGCCTGGTCGCCTTTGTCCAACAGTCAGCTTCAGGAAGTAAAACCACTCAAGGTAAGTTTTCACCTCAAAATACCTTTTTTAAAATTTTAACCATCGTGTTTAAGAAAGAGCTGGTTGGATTGCTGGATGCTTAATTGATAGATCTATATGATGTCTGTGGAAGGCTGGTGGTGTTTGTGTTCATATTTGTGCTTTAAAGCATATTAAAAGTAGAATATTTGTGGCAAGAAATGAGCAGAAGTGAAGTTTTTAGAGTCTTTGATGCATCAGTTTGATTCAAGCAGATGCCTTCTGTTGATCCAGTGCCTCATTTTGCAATCATTTCATTGTTGTTGCGCTCAGTTGCTTATATTTATGCACAGTTGCCAAGACAGAAAACAGAGGAAACATAATGAGGCTCAAATTAAGTTTTACTGAGAGTTTGCTGCTGTCAGAAAAAAAAAGAAACACACAAAAAAAAAACTTGTCTTTGATCTCCAGACAGCATCAGCAGCGTGAACAGTTATGTTTCATAGCTGATCCTGCAGGTAATTGTAGTGAGACCACAAGGAGGTATTTGTCACAGTCCAGACAAGTATTTGACACCGGCCTGCAACACACACATGGAGGAGCCTCGGTCTGTCAGACACTGCAGCTACAGTACCGTCCTGCCCGGCCGGCTGCCCTCTTTGCTCTGCTTTTTCTTGTGAGAATTTATTCAGACCAGACAAGGGGAGGGGGGCAGCCTGAATCAGAACTCCTGGCACCTCGCAGGGAACCAGACAGACGTGGCGTTACACACTCAATTTCTGATCCGCTCAGCCCCTCTCCTCCAGGTTTTCATCACTTAATTTTCCCACAATACAAACGCCAAGCCGGAGCTGCCAGAAGTATTTGCATGCAAAGACACATCATGGTTCCTGTGTGAGTGTTGATTGTGGTCGGTGATGTTTTGCACTCACAAAAAGACATCTTCTCGGGCGGTCGACAAGGCAAAAAAAAAAAAAAAAGGGAGAAAGGGGGTGGGTGACTATTTTGCATCCTGGGTGGTCTGCCCCCACTTGTGGGAAAACTCAATATTTACATTTTGCAATTAGAACTACTTTTTTCTCACTTTATTTTCCACAACATCGATTACACACTTCCTTGTCGTGTGGAATGCCGCTGTATGAGAGTCTCTAATGACATGCACCTGTTTGTTGGTCACCGACTGAAAGGCAGCGGACGACCAGTTGATAGGCTTCTCCTCCGGGTTGCCAGCTCTGCAGTCACGTATTATCTGAGAGTTATTTGTGAGCATATTTTGTGCCCAACTGAAAATAAATATCCTGTTTGATGTCGGTGGCAACTCCGTGGCACCGACAACTCTGCAAAGCTGGGAACAATTTTGAAAAATGGGGAAATGGAGGGATGAACAATGACTGAGGGGAAAAAAAGAAGCACAATTTGTCAGCTCAATATTTATTCAACGCAGATGTTGTCTTTCATCAGTGTCAGTCTAATCATGGCACTGTGTTTCAGGCATCAGTCATTACTCTAGGAAAAGGGGGAGAGAAAAAAAAGAGAGTGAAAGAGCAGTGGAATGAGGGAGGGAAGATTTGAAGATGTGGTGGAGAGAATGACAAAGACGGGAAAAATGAGACCAGGGAAACAGGAGAGATTAAATGTGCAGAGAGAGAGAGAGAGAGAGGAGAGGTTTCTTAGTGAGCGAGCAGCAACAAGCGAGAAAAAGAGAACGAAAGAGGGGAGCCACAGACGTCATGGCAAATCACTCTCTCTCGAAACAGAGTCAGGAGCTCTTTGCTAATGCAGCGGCACCAAGGCAACGGTTGGTGTGGGGCTGACATGCTGCTGTGGCTGGCTGTGTTGGTGTAACCTCTGCTCCGGGGCCTGGGGGTCTAAAGACGCAGGGCTGCCGGAGCGGGGAGGAAGGCCACATGCGGGCCCTGACACACTGTGGGAACCGAGCAGCCTTGGCCAACATGAGGCCCAAGCGACGGGGGACGCTTACCTAGAGATGCTGCCCGAGTCTCCACTGTGAGCAAGATGGAAGGGAAGAAGAAACCCCCCTCCTCCTCCTCGTCCTCCTCCTCCTCCTCCTACCCAACACTCACCCTCTTTCCTTTTTCACCCAACTCCTGCTTTGTTTGCTTTGTCCTCGCTTCCTTTCCTTTACACTTAGTGCAGTAGCTTTTTTTCTCTGTCAAACTATAAGCGAGGGCCGCATCACACCCACTGTGTCAGAAAAGCTCCCTGTCAGCCGATGTGCTAATTATATTTCTGCAGCAAAAAAAGAGAGATGTGCACAGTTCCCCTCTGCCCTCTTGGCCTTCTTTTCTTCAGCCCACTTTTGCTACTTGATAGAAGGCTGGATGTGCTGCAGGTCTGAGTATCATGCGAGTGTCGGTATCGGTGTATGTGTGAATGAGACGGTGAGAGAGTGTTGTCTTAGTAATTTGGACAGGTCTTTGAAACTGTAAGTAAAGCCACATGAAAGAGCCATTTAAATGGAGCTTTTATTTCTGCTTATCCCGATGGCCTTGAACTTCTCTGAGTGTGCTGCTTAGCAGAAAGACTGAGGGGTAAAAGAAAAAAGATGACAGGCAGCCGGAGACTGTGGCACTTTCTTCTGAGAACATGGCCAGTCATCTGGCTTTGACATATTGACACCACTTTGGCATTTCTCTTTCATCACCTCCACTGTTATTTCTCGGGCTGCGAGGTTTCTGCATGGCCCCGTGAGTCCTTACAAGCTCCTGCAGTGGTATTTGTCGAAGTTGTTGCACTTATCCCCCCGAGAGGCTGGATGTGCCTTAAAAACAAGCAGACGCAAAAGTCCCTATTTGTCTGCCAAGGTGCCGAGCACAATTTTTGGCGAGGTAATTTTTAACAGCGGGCGAGTGGAAGATGTATTCAGGTCAACCTGGAAGAAAAGGCTTCTTCTGTCTTGACTGTGGCCGCTCTGTGACTCTGAGAAATGAATCACATTGCGGATCAGGAACGTTGCAGTGTGGATCAGTTGTTGACAAAGTCACCCTTTAATTTCTCCTGTCTACTTCCACCACCAAGCCCAATTAAAGCAGACAGGCTCCTAACCTGCAAAGCCTTCTCATTTTTCTTTTTCCTAAACAAAAAGAACTCCCTTATGATGACATAAGCTTGTCTCAGTCTGCCTCCTCTCTCTGCAGCAGGCATGCGGTGTCAGATAGTCGTGTTCTCGTTATGATCAGAGAGTCTGAGGCGGGTCGAGCCTCGGGGTAGCCCTCGGTCAGCCGCTGATGAGTGGGTGGAGGGGACCGATCCAGCTTCACATTACCACTCAGCAGACGCACTCAACAAGCATCTGCCTGACAAGTGGTGCTCCAACACCACTGTACATGTTGTTACAGAGAGAGAGATTATTATCTTGGCATTACTTGAGTGGTGAAAACACTTGATAACAATTCTGTCCAGGAGCAATGCGGTATGAATCACGAAAACGACTTGTATCTGCGGGTGCGCTGTGGGGATAAGTGAATGCATATGACTGCGATGAGTGATTTTAGACTGGATATTAATGATTGCACTTAGCAGGCAGAAGTGCTTTCACTTCTCAAAATGAGGCTCCATTATGGCTGCAGAATCCTTTGAAAACGGTTCAGGTTTGTTGTGACTAGTTTTTTGTAATTCGCAGGCTTCTGTGTGGCCGAGCTGCAGCTTGATACAAACATTTTAATTTAGTGTCAGGGCGGGCGAGGCTGCAGAGCAAGTGCCATGTTTACAGCCACATGTAAAGTCAAAGATGTCTGGCACAAGCTGTGACCTGAGGCGATTCAGTGGGGCTTCGTTCTGGACAGTTGCTCACTTTCATCCTGGCCGATGGATTTTCCTCTCAGAGGGTCAAAGATTCTGGCTTCAAGAAATTGGACTTCCTTCCTCAAGGTCTCCAAACGAAAGTTTTAGTAAGTGTACTTGGCAAAATATTAACTTTTAATCAGTCATTTCTTTTAAAAATGAGCTGCACATCTTCTAGTCTTTGTTTAAGAAAATGAAAAATGGACTCAGAAGTTATCACCATCACATGCATACATGTCTGTGGCATTAATTTAAAGGAGTAATGGATGGATGGATGGCTCGATAGATACTTTATTCCTCCCCGTGGGGAAATTCACAAGTTCCAGCAATACCCACACACAATAGATAAAAGGCATGCAATATCTAATATAAGATAATATACAGAAATTAAATTAAAAGTCCGGTATAGAGCAGGATAATCTAAGGTGCATGGTGATCAGTGTGTTGTACAGTTTCTGGTGTACTGGTTAGCTTAGCTTAGCATGAAACCCTGTAAACATGGGGCACCAGGTCGCTCAGCTCTGTCAGATTCTCGCCAAATACGAGAACCTCAGAGGCTCACTAATTAACACATCATAGCTCATATGAAAAATCCAAACTGGTGACTTCCTGGAGTCTCAGCTGGTTGCCTGGCAACTGCTCAGAGCTGAGATACGATTTGACATGCAACCCCCCCCTAGACACACCGAGTTGTTGTTCTTCCACTTTGGTTTTTGTATGGATTAAGCAAACAAGTTAATTAGGGAGGTTTTGGAGATGCCGGCCACACCGAGCTAGCCTTTTCTCCAATATTTACAGTCTTCATGCTAAGCTAGGCTAGCTCAGAGATGAGGAACAAATAAGCACATATCCTAAGAATATCTAACATTTGTTTTAAAGTCTCCTAGAAGTGGTTTGTGCATAATCATTATTGCTCTCTTGCATATTTGTGTAACCTTCATCATCTGCATGCTGAATTTGAACAATTGCTCTCCTTCCACCTTTTGTAAGCTGTATGAATGTTAGGTCGGTCACAGCCAAACAAAACCATAACCTGTGGACACTGCAGATTCCCTGTTGGTGCTCAGGGGAACCCATCAGCTATTGAGACCCCTCTGTCATGCTACCTTTTCACCCTTCCTCGAGCAGAAAATCACTTTATCAGCAGCTGGCGAGGCCCTTGTGACCGCTATTTGTCACCTAATTTAGAATGGTTGCCGGGCTGACAAAGCTGTAGATTTCAGGTGCACTAGAGGAAGGAGGGGGAAAATGTAGTTTAAACCAGCCAAACTTTGCGACAGACTGCTTTGTATGCAACACCAGTGTCCAGTGGTTTAAAAAAAAATGAAACGCTCGAACCCTCACACTCCGGAGCGCCGTGCTTGTTTGGGGCTTGTTTATTTATCGAGGCTTTAATCTGAACAATATGTTCCAAATGAGGCCTGTGATGCTTCTCTCAACTGTGGCATTGTGGTTAAAATTAGAAAACTCTCTCCGCTGCTCCCATCTCCTCCTCTCTCACCCTGTCAGCGGCCTTTGTTCTCGGTGCAGATGCGGCGCTGTGTTGACAACATCCCTGTTGGTTTCGGGGGAGGATGGAGTTGGTGTTGACGGCACTCTGACCCCCCCCCTCCTCCAGTCTTAGACTCACCTCTAGAGCCTCCTTTGCAAGTGCTGATGCCTCGCTGAGGAACCTCCGAGCCGCCCCTAAGCCAGCTGTAGCAGCTCTTAGATCATTAATCCTCTAACCCCCCACCACAGAGCCCACATTTGTTTTTCTGTTCCATTACTGGCTGATTGGGGATACTGTGATTCAGGAGAAGCTATCAGAGAGGCTGTCATCTCGGTGTCTGTACTTTCTTAAACCCGTGGCGGCCGCTACACCATCCTTCCTCCTCTTTCGCTCCTCTTCCCGCTCCCTCCTGTGACCCCTCGGCTGAATAATGGGGCTGCGTCTGTCTTTGAGAGTTTGGCGGGGTCAGGGAGGGACGTCATTAGGCTGGTCTGCGGTGGTCAGCGTTGTCGGAGGGGGGTTGGGGGTCAGAGAGAGCCTTGTTTACAGACTGTGTGTGTTTACATTCCTGATGGTGAGCGCCAGCTTTGGAGACTGCTGGAAGTGAAAGGAAATGCTCTTATTCTGCTTAGTAATGGAAAAATCCAGCCCAATACATCAAGGAATCCAGATGAAGAAAAAAAAGAACCCAAGTTATTTATTTGGTGGGTTCTGGCCAGTGCATTCAGGGTAGAAAGAGGGATGACTTCACTGATGAATCTGAGACTTCCTAAATGGACAGAGGCATGGGAAAAACCATATGATCCTCTCCAGCATTTAGTCACCCCCTGGTGAACTCCAGATATAAATTTATTGCAGACTGTAATGTCAGATACTGGTCATTAATGGCAAATGCACTCTAATAGATCCATAAAATAATG
>OMNN01031983.1:0-20808 GCA_900302755.1 Chromis chromis | reverse complement strand
GATTGTTTACCTGAATGGCGCCACTCCTCGCAGGAGGATGCCTGAAAAAGCAATATAAGCTTAATTTTATACATTTTAAATGATCCACACACACTTCAGATGCAGGAAACAAAGCAATGAACCTACTACATTATTGTAAAATGAACTGTATATACATCAACCTCTACATACTGTCAATTTTTCTTTTAATTCCTTTAAAATCTATGATAACTTAACTTAAAGTCGTGAATCTTAATTAGTCAAACATGAGCTTAAAAGCATTTAGACTTATACAAAATTTGTCTAACAATTTGCAACTAATGATACTGATTTTGAGTAAAATAAAGAATTCATACTGCATCAGCTCGAATACATCAGTAGTCACATCTATTGAAGCTTGCATGTTCTGAGGTAGGCACGACTATAGCAAGTATTAGTCTAGTGCCTTGCTCAATGGTACACGGTTGTTGTGTATCCTCACCTGTACATGTCTAAGACATGAAAGCTGGTGGCTGACTTGGTATAGAGAAGTTTGGAGGCTTTTTTTGCTCACATGAAAGGCTTCGTGTAACACTCGCACAGAGCTCAAATTAATAAACAGAAAACACAGTAAAAACACATTATTCACATATTCATGGCAGCGAGTGTGTGTTTGAGTTTTTCATAGCTCAGAAATTAGCGCTGGCAGATGAAGCTTCGGTCGGATGAAGAGTTGTCATGCTGTGGAGTTGATGAACTGTGGGAAGGACAGGAGCCCACAGCCACACACACACAAACACACACACACTCTCACACACACACGCACAGACATGAATTTGTGAATAATGTTTTTTGCATGCGTTAATATGGACATCTAAGTATTACAATATGCTTCATAGTTCTTTGTCTTCTTTCTTTGAAGCTGTTTCCTCTTCTCTGCTGTCTTCCTCCAGTAGACAGTCGAGAGGGAGAAAGTTTTTTTTGTTTGACCTCCCGCATAAACACACATAACTCCAGTGTTCCAACATGATTCAATAATAATTTTAATGATGTTTGTTTTCTGTGTGGTAAACAAAATCAATCATGTTTTGCTCTGTGTGAGTGTGACCACTGTAACTGTGTTTGTGGTTGTGTACATCTCAGTGTCTCAATCTATCCATTGTCTGCAGCTAATCCAGAGATGGGTTGCATCAGGTTGGGCAAGTTGGTGCCTTTTCTCAGCAAAGTTTTCCAGCAGAGATAGTAATCCAACCTTTATTGATCCCCTTGGGGAAATTCCTTCTCTGCATTTGACCCATCCTATTCAAAGTTCAAACTTGTGACAATGAAATGTTCTGCTGGGAAACCTTGGGTCCTGCCATTCATGTGGATGTTCTTTTGACATACACCACCAACTTAAACATTGTTCACTCCCTAGTGGCCGCAGCCCTCCTCAGCAGGACAATGCACCCACCACACAACAAAAATGACTCAAGACATTACTCAACATGAGTAAGACCCCAAGGTATTGAATTTGCCTCCCAAGTTCTCAATCCATTCGAGCATCTGTGGGATACACCTAAACAATCAAAATCCAGGCCCAGCTCTACAACCCACATGACCTAAAGGATCTACTGCTGACATCCCAGCACCAGACACCACAGGACCCCCCCAAAAGTCCATACCCCAATAGGTCAGAGCTTTTTTTAGCAACACAAAGGAAACCTACACAATAATAGGCAGGGGTTTTTAATGATGTGGCTGATTGTTGTAATGTCTCTGCGGTATGCATCTGGCGTCTTCTTGGACCCAGATGTGCCTTGAGAACCTTTAAAAGAAACTAACTTCTTTCAGCGCAAAGAGGGCTTGGCGCAACTCTGTGCTCCCTTTGGGGCTGCTGTGGCTCAGGTGGTAGAGTAGGTTGTCCACTAATCGCAATGTTGGCGGTTCAATCCCCTGCAACTTCACATGTCGAAGTGTCCTTGCGCAAGACTCTGAACCCGAAGTTGCTCCCGATGGCAGGGAAGTTCTGTCCACATTGGTGTGTGAATGTGTGTGAGAATGGGTGAATGAAAAAAACACATTGTAAAGCGCTTTGAGTACCACAAAGGTAGAAAGGTGCTATATAAGTGCAGACCATTTACCATTTACCATTCCCTTCAAATGTCAGAGCTCTTTACCCCATTTCAGAGGGTGAGCCCAGCCACCCTATAGAGCCCTGCTAATTTTGGCTACTTGTGTTCACAGTGTCATTCAATGTAAGTTGAGTGATAAATTGAAAGCTTTACCTTTCGGCTCACTTCCATTTTCAACGCCTGCTTTGCTTCTGATGCCCCACCGATCCACCAGTCAGTCTTATACTCTATTTTAACCTCACTCATTAATGATACCTTTATTTCGAGTACCAACTCACTCACACCACAGCAGTAGTCAGAAAAGCAAAGAACCACATCCTTATGCTTAGAAGTGTTGTCTCTCATCCCAACTGCTTCATATTTGACTGCAAATCACCTCAGTGTGTCGTGATCTGATGAAGCTAAAGGAACCACATCGTCTGCAAACACCAGAGCAGCAATTCTAAGGTCCTAAAAGCTTGCTGTGCCTTAAGATCACAGTCATGAAAATCACAAGAATCATGGACAAGGGCACAACCCTGATGGAGCCCAACACCTGCTGATACAGTATTGCATACGAGTTAATGTTACTTTGTTTTATTGATTTATTGTTTTGCGCTGTTGCGTCAGGTTTGTTTGTTCTATTCTTTCTGAGGGTGCATGTGGATATGTCCATCTCTCCATCTGAGCTATGCTTTAGGTTTCATTTTGACGACGCTGATTGTCTCTAATGCGTTGTTTGTTCACAGTCCTCCGGCCCTTCTGTTTGTTTATGCAGGGCCAGTTTTGCCCTACGCCACTTGCACAAATAATTATGCTCGCTAATGAAGGGGCCTGCAGCCACAGCACTCAGTAAATGCCTTTCTGATGAGAGGCACTAGGAGACAGCAGGTGCAGGGTGGGCCTCCCAGGGACTAAGATTGAAGACCAGGAAGCCAGGGTGCCCCGCCCCTCCATCCCTCTATTACTCCCCGAGTTTCTGGTTCTTTCTTTCTTGTGCCGCAGTTATTTTCTTGGTCAGGATATTCATAAAGTACATGAAGTACCGTGTTGTGGGATGATTCAAATATTCGAATTACGCATGTACAAACATTATATTCTAGTTGCAGCATCCTGGGATTTGTTGATGCTACTTTCTAACTCAGTTTAGTGTCATGTTGTGGCTTCTTACATGGTAATACACTCATGGTATAAACATAAGGTTTTCCAAGATACATATTTTGATGTAAATTTGTTCATAGTGTTTGTTTCACGTACGGAAATATAGCATTTACTTAAACAAGTTTGGAAAACCGCCACACAAGGCCATCATAATATATCTTTAGTATCGAGCGCTGATGTTCTTCTGAAGAAGCAAGAATCTCCTGATTCTTTCTCTTCCCCCATTTTCATTCTCCCCCTGTGGCTTCCTCAGGCTTTGAGGGCAAACAAATAAACAAAACAAAACATTTATAGACTCAGTGCTTGCATCTTGGCCCCCAAATCCCCGCACTTAGAGCTGAGTGAATGAAGCATGTGGAGAAGGCCCATATGAGATAGACAGACAGAGAGACATTTGGGTTTCTTTCTCTGCAAACTTTCATACCACCCTCCCCTTTTCCCTCTGTCTCTCCAAAAACTTCATAAGCAGTAATACTCTTGTGTACGTGTGTGTGCGCGCGCGTGTGTGTGAGCAGGAGGCTGTTGGTATGTGAGCACATGTATGCGTGTGTGTGTGTGTGAGTTCAGCAGCGCGTGTGTGTGCCAAGTAGTGGTATATGCTGCACATGTGTGCGCGCATTTGCATGTGTGTGTTTGAGCAGGGTGGTGTCAGCTCGCTCCTTGCCACCCCATTTACTGTAGCTGTACCGCTGTGATCACAGACAGATGTATAAATCAAACCTCGCTTGATGGATTCATCAGGGTGGCGAAACGATCGCCTGAGAAGAACTCGCAACTCTCTTAGCATTCTGTGTTCTGACGGAAAGGGTATGCAAAGAGCCTAAATGGATGAACGCTTGATTAATTCTTTGCCGGAGATGTTGGCGACAGCAGGAAATGTGTTTTTGCTTTGACTGTGTTTGCACGGGAATTTACGCACGCGGGGCGTGAGTTATGAGGCCTGAGTTTTGTACCTAAGGCTATTGTGCATAATGACGGCAGGTTGGGAGAACTGCAAGCAGCCGCTAAAGACTTGCTACCTGTGGAGCAAAGACAACCAATGAGAGAGGGAGGGTGTGTATGTGTGTGTGTTTGAGTGTGTGCGGGGTGTATGGATTGGGGCCTCGTGTGGGAGAAAGATGAAGCTGCAAACTGTGAGAGCAAGATATGAAAAAGCAAAGTGTGACAGAAAAACAGGGAGACAGGTGAGGGAGAGAGAAAAAAGATTTGTGTAAAGGAGACATTAAAAAAGTTGATGCCAAAACAAAAACAAAATGACAGCACAAAGCAACACACACAATTACACTGAAGGGATGTATACATATTCCCTTTTAAACAAAAAAAGTTGTATAATATGTGATCCTGAAGGGTTTGACCTGCTTTTGACCCTTCATCGTGTCAGCCTGATCCTCAAGCATATGGACTGTCCCTGCAGTTATCATTACATGCAACAGTTGCAAACATTTGTTTTTATCAGCAAATGGTGCAGAATTTCGTTCTCTTTGTTCTTTGATGTCTATTTCTCTCTGTATTTATCCCCTTATTGAAATTAAAGGTGAAGCTACAGCGGCGCCTCCTGAAATTCTTCATTGAGGAGGCCAGATGGAGCCACGAAACACCAAACCAAAACATGAAAACCATCTCAAACTGAATTTTCAGGGATTTTATTATACTGTTGTATAAAGAATATTTAATAACTATCTTATATTAGTATAAAACGTGAGGAGCTCATTGTCTGATATGCATAGACTGATACAGGTACAGTTAACATTTTTGTTCTTTGAGTGACTGCACTTCAAAAAAGCCCAAGAGAACTGACTCTGCAGTGTATTTGAGGGGAAAATGTTGACCCAAAGACATCCATAATTTCTTTACAATTTCAACACTGAAAATTCTGTCCATGTGTGATAATAATTTAGCTAACTACAACAACTTAAGGTTCAACAAAGTGTGTATTCATTGTTACTAGGCTCTCTGGTGTCATATTTTGGTAGTTACTTTGTTGATTAGAGAGGTCACGTTCTCTAACACATCCATACACACAATAATGTCACTGCTGTGAAATGGAAACCTCTCCCTGGTAAAGACAAACTTGACATCACACAAAAATATTTAGACTTTTTGGACTTCTGCAGTGACTAATAAATTTCATGGGTGGCCATTTCTCCCCCTGCTATTCTAATGCAATACACTTTTTCAGTGGATATCTCCTCACAGTCTGCCTGCTGTTTGTTGTTTGTGCCTTTAATGCAGACAATTCCTTATGATAAAAATGAGCAGAAGGGTTTGAGGAATATCTTCAAATAAGAGAAACTTTCACATTTGTCACATATTACCACTCGTTCAGACTAACAAAGTTCCTTAATTAAGATGGAGTAAAGATTGATTTAAAACATTCTCTGTGTAGATTTTCAGTCATCCGGGTCATGGTAATCGTAATAGCTTCAGTAAAAAGTGACTGGATTTCTCTTTTAGGGTCTTAAAGATGTAGGGCTGCACGGTGGCTCAGTGGTTAGCACAGTCGCCTCACAGCTAGAAGGACGCTGGTTCGCGTCCCGGTTAGGACGCCTGGGATCTTTCTGTGTGGACTTTGCATGTTCTCCCTGTGCAGCAAGGGTTTTCACCGGGTACTCCAGCTTCCTCCCACAGTCCAGAAACATGCTGAGGTTAATTGATCATTCTAAACTGTCTGTAGGTGTGAATGAGAGTGTGCTTGGTTGTCTGTCTCTATGTTTAGCCCTGTGATAGACTGCCGACCTGTCCAGGGTGTCCCCCTGCCTTCGCCTGAGTCGGCTGGGATAGCCCACCCATTTTTTCTAAAAGCAGTGTGTGTTGTCTAATTGGTGGAGATTAGTTTGTTCTAGTTTGTGTTTTGTCTGTGTGCCTGATAAGTTGCAGCACATTGAGCTCACACGATCACTATCATTTTCTCTTATTTTATGTTGGAACCTCAGAATACTTGGTATAATCACTGCTCATAAATATCAATTTATCCAAGTGCCTGGTCTCCACTACTACTCATTGTTTTTAAATGAGCTGCCTTTTCAGAACTAAAAACATGTTTTCTGACTGATGCTAAGTGACAATAATCCTTATTTTCTAATTTTCTGTAGCTCATCTGAAGTGCCAATGACGAAACAGACACATTAACCGCATGTTTTTCTGAGATAATGTCTGAAAAATAAAAAGTTAACATTCAAAATAGATCCTTGTGTCTGCCAGCCGTCAACAAATATGAAAATTAATAAAAAAAAGTAGGTAAAATGAAGGGTTTAGAAGCTGACCCTTTGTTTGAGTTATCTGAGCTACCCAGAAGCTCAGTAAATGAGACGCAGGTTTTTGTGTCTTGATCCTAAGGTTCTTGCAGACAGTTAGCAAGTAGATTTCATAGCTAACATGTTGATAATTTATAAGAAAAGGCAATCTGTGTATCTGGGGGTGGCAGAGGGAGAAAGAGGGGGGGCAGGCAATATGAGTAGTAATTTACTCAGTTAAGAGCCAAATGGCAGACAGACTGTCGCCCTGCGTGTTATCGCAGAGATTTGCACTCTGCTCGTTTTCTGACTATATTTCCCTGCCCAGGCGCGCGCACGTGTGTGTGTGTGTGTCTGTGCGTGTGTGTGCGTGCGTGTGTGTGTGTGTGTGTGAGAGAGAGAGAGTATGTTTGTGTGTAGTTTTGTGTGCATATGCGCACAGTTGGGTAGTAGCTTCAGAGAACCAGCATTACTCGAACATTTCTGTGTATATTGTACTGTAAATGATGAAGACTTTATTGCTTTACTAGCTCTTACATGTGTACATACTGGTTTGTTCATAAACTGAGATTACAGTTGATCACTGTAGGTGTATTTATGTGTGAATCTGCATGTGTTGGAGTTATATGTGCATTTTACTTGTGTGTTTGTACTCATGTGAATGAATATGTGTGTTTTAACGAATCTTGGGAGGCTTCATTGCACTCATCAGGATATCGGTGTTGAGAAATGGCAGTGTCACTGCAGTGACAGTTGTGTGTGTGTGTGTGAGGATTGATGGGCCTGAGTCTGACAGCAGCCATATTGTGGAGCGATAGAAGGATGGAGGGATGGAGGGAGGAACAGGGGGAGGAGTATTGTAGCCCCCTCATCCTCACAGGTTAATATTGACACAGCCTGGGCAGATACAGTGCCTGAAGCGCTCATCAATCACTTTCAGTGGACCCATACAAATACACTCATATACACACTCTGGCGGTGAGAAGGACCACACACACTGCAGGAACACTGCACAGGAAAAAAAACACATGTTCAAACATCATTGGCCTGTTTCGACAAGTGAACATGAGAAGAAATATGTTTTTATGAATGCCAAGCACACACATGAATATCAAACTTCCTCTATTGGATTTGCCATAAAGATCTCTTTTGTTTTAAAAGTTCTACTTAAATAAGCACAACAACAATTTTGAGAACTTTGAAAAACAAACAGTTGTACAGCAAATGTAGATTAATCAAGCAAATATGTTTTCAAAAGTACCACTTTGCACACTTTATGCGTAACCCTGCGTAGCAAATTATGGTTGCCATAACATTGTTGTTAATCATTTCAGAGAGAAAGAAAAAACAAGTTCCCTTGACAAACAAAACAATTAATTAATGCAACTTTCCATCCATCAATCATTGTGTGTGTCACTGAATTACCATAATCTGTGCATGGTGGCTGTTTTAAGAGCAAACAGTTAATTTCTAAACTATAAATCACAAAGTGTCTCTCTACCCCTCTGTGCGCTTTGACAGCTTCGTCTCTCATTGCTACAGATGAAGGCTTACTTGAAACCACTTCAGTTTTACTAAATTAAATTAAATCATATGTGCAATGAAAGGCAGAGTCTAACAAAGTGTCCCAAAGAGATGCAACCAAAATGTTAGGAAATGTTTATTAATTGCTTTAGGTCAATATGACAAAATGTAATGTTTGTCATTGCTTTTCCTCACTTTCAGGACTGGCGTGGTTATGTGGATGGGCTGAAATCATTCACTCATAGCCGTGGATACGACAGTCTTGTGGTTCTCTTGTCCGTCTGTGATACAGTTCATCATCCCCGCCAGCAGGTGGCGGTCTACTCAAACGACACAGATATCTTAAACCAGGTAAATCTGCTGAGAGACCACTGAAGACATCTATGTCAAGAGAGAAACACAAGTACTTCTTTTTTAGAAACAGCCATTTAGTAATGTTTGTTTTCATTGGTTTGTTTCTATTTTTATTCTTCCTTAACCCAAAGATAGTATATATCCTTTGATAAACACAAGGTTTGTTATGAGGACTGGATGTGGGGATGCTCTGCTCTCTAAACAAGTCATATAGGATAGGTAGTACATTCAAATGGTGTGGCTCTCATTGCAGATCTGCTCTGAGTTGGAAGAGTCCTCCAGCTGGTCTCTGTCTGGTGAACTGGATGCTAGTGAGGGTCTTCAGGTCTACCACATTCCTATAAACACCTCTGCATCCTCTGGTACTCCTCCTCTGCTGGAGGAAGAGATCCGAGGCCTCCTTAAGGACTTTGTTGACCGGCGGAGTTCTGTATTAGCCTGCCACCCGAGCAGTAGGACGTCTTCCACAGAGGGAGTAGCAGGCAGTGTGGAGTTCTCCCAGGGATCATCTGGTATCAATGACATGGATGGCTCTGACATAGAGAGAACCGACGGAGGCAATGGAGATGTGGTGGCAATAGCAAGGTAAAAAAAAAAAGCATCTTTACACTCAGAAGTAGAAGAGCCTTAAGAAAACTTCTGGGGTTCTTCACTATCGCCACTGTTGAGGAAACTTTTAAGTTCAAAGTGCGTCAATATGGTCATACTTTTAACCCCAAACATAAGAAAAAATATTAGACAATGCTGTAAATGTTACTAAATAAAACGGAGAGACTTTCTATACATTTTGGCAAATAGGGAGCTTGGCATTAGTGTCGAGAGTCATCAGACCTAATTTTCTCAAATGTACAAAACCAGTTTCTAAAACTTATTATTATTCCATATCTCCAATATTGTTCAGAAGAGCTCCATAATTTACCACCAAAACAACATAACCCAAAAAGACAATCCCACACAGCAGTAATACTGAGTTCTGGCTTTGTTTTCCAGACACCAGGCCTCAGCAGAATACATACAAATTCTGCATATTATATCCAACATAAAACAGTTTTTAAAAAGAGTTTTATGTTGGATTAGAATAAAACATTCTAAAACTGTCTTTCTTGTCATTCCTTTATCATAAAATATCCCAAAGGGATTATATTACATGCATTTGAAATACTGTAATGTACACAATAAAAGTTTTAAAGATAAAATAAATCAAAGCGTAAATACAGATGCAACATGTGAGTTAGGCCTACACATAACTCAAAATGGAAAATTCTCTAGGAACCTATTTTAAAATGTTCCGTCAGCAACTTCTTCTCTGAATTGAGCTGATAGAGGTTTTTTCAGGACCCCCAAAGCAAGCAAAGCTTTTAAAATGTCCCCAGATTTCCTTTAGAGTAGTTTTGTTATTTGTTTTTTATCTATTGTTAGTGAAACTCCTGAAACTACATAGGTTATTTGTGATTTTTAAACAAACATTTAATTCAGTGATAATGCTGTTTTTTGTCTGTAAACAGGGTGATGGCAGATGTTGAAGAGGACACAGGAGGAGTAGGAGTCAGTGGGGGTGGGGAACTAGTAAGCCCTGACAGCGGGATGACCACCATTCGTAGCAGCCGATCCTCCAAAGAGAGTTCAGTGTTCCTCAGTGACGACAGTCCAGTTGGTGAGATATTAGCAGGGGGAGGTCCAGCAGCAGGACTAGGAGGTCTCTTCCTCAGAAACCCCTCTCCTCTGGGGTTGTCATCTCTTTCCCCTCCTGTCCCACCTGAGAGGAGGAAGCACCGCTCCAGCAGAAATAGGAGTGACAACTTTGACCTGTTTAGTTTTGACCCATTACATAGCAGTGACCAATCTATGCCAGCAGGAGGGGAATTGCCAAATTCTGGAGAAAGAGGAGATGAGGGTGATGGAAGAGCAGGGAGCTCAAGCCTATCAGAGCTTGAAGAGTTAAGCTTGCTAGATTTCTCTGCTCCAAACTCATTGGGAGGCCTTGAAAGTGGAAATTCCTCAATTGACCACCATGGTCAAATCCATGGGAATGAGATGATTGACACTGTGGTTCCACCAACCCCAGTCAACAGCCTGGTAGGTAGCCGCCCGCCCAGCAGTTGTGGGGTCAGGTTCTTCCCAGAAGATGTAGTTGAAAGAATCAATGGCCTTCAGCACAAAGACAGTGTCTCATCGTCCTTGTCAGAGACGTGGGATGAACTTGGCTTTGACACACAAGGAACATTATCCTCAAGTGATAATGCCTGGAATAGGTTCAAAGACTCTGAGAGCCCCCAGAATATTGTAGAAGAAGTTAGAGGCAAAGACTCACTCAGGGATACGACAGAAACAGAAAGCAGAGAGGAGATCTTAAAGTCTGAGAATGCCCACCAAAAGGGAAAGAGCCTTGAACCTCAGCTTAGTCTGATAACTGAACAGACTGAATCACATGACAACTGGAACCCAGAGTCTGTATGTACAAATCAATGGAACCCTGTTTCTTTGGCTGATCTTCAACTGACACCACCAGAGGACGAAGTAACTGGAAAATGGAAAGCTGGTATCATTGCAGCAAAAGAAAAAATCTCATCTTTGTCAAATAAGAAAACTATCCTAAACACTTTAACACCGGACACATCGAAAGAGGAAGACGAAGGGGTCCAAGGAAAAAAAAGAGACCTACAGATGGAGGTCTTGGACTTCTGGACGTACTCAGCTCAGAAGGGATTTCTCAAATCTGAAAGCAGAACCACCACGTCTTACCCTGAATCACTAGATATGTGGAATATGACAATCCGGGATGACAGTCTATCACCTCTTACAACCCCTGACAACTTGTCTGAAAACTCAGGTTCCTTCTGTGGGTTGAATCCCAATATTAGGAGTGGCACATCTGTCGAAAGTCCAATGGGATATGGTGGAATGGAGATGTGGAACACCACCATACAGGAAGACAGCTCTTCCACAGTAACAAGCCCGGAAGGACCTGAAAATGGAAAGGACCTCAGTCACATGGGATCATTGGATGCCAGTGATTCTCTTGTGACACATGCGAGAAAAGAAGCAGAAGAAGACAAAGTTATAGAGGAGGAAAGTGGTCTGTGTGCAGTAATTAATCAGACACTTGATGACGTTGGGTGGAG
Organism: Chromis chromis; assembly: GCA_900302755.1. Lineage (NCBI taxonomy): Eukaryota > Metazoa > Chordata > Actinopteri > Pomacentridae > Chromis > Chromis chromis. Next base: position 9,363 of record OMNN01031983.1, on the reverse strand, counting down.
AGCTAATGAACACATTGTGCAAATAGTCATAGAGGCCGCAGAAGGTGGAACAGAGGGTGAAGAAACAGGGGACAATGACATGCAGAGTGTTCAGAGCCAACAGTCTGTCTCACAGAAATCAGCATCCGAAAAAGAGACTTCCTACCAAGGCACTGACATGTGGGACTTACCTGTCCAAGGCATGGTCACCTCCACCTCTGAATATGACAATGTAGGAGCTGGTACCTGGAGCCTGACATCTTCCCCTGACACCTATGCTAGCCCTGTAGTAGACATGATACAGTTAGAGGGGGAGTCCAGCCCTTTTATGGCTGTGACCAAACCTATTCAGATAGATGAGAGACAAAATCAATACCAGGAGGCTGATCCCCTAAGAAAGACCGAAGACAGAGCAGTAACAGATAGAGAGCAGCCAGCCAACCAAGTGTTCCTGTTTGAGGGAACTAGTGAGCTGGGCCACATGACCAGGAGTTGGGGAAGTTCGGTTGAGAGTAGGTACGACAACAAAAGCAGAGCAGGATCAGAGGAGGTTGACTGGATAGAACAACCCAGTGATCGTTCCCCATTTGTTCTGGTGGACTCCTCCTACGTCACTCAGCAAATTTCAGAAAGTCCAGAAGAAGCTGCTGATCAGCCAATCAAAATGGCCCACAATCAAGATGAGCCTGCTGTTGAAAGCCAAGGGGGCGCGAACAAAGAGAGCAATGGAAATGTGGAGGGCAAAATAACACAGGCTGCATCTCTGAGCTCCAGCCCTGGTGTTGAGGGAGATGCACAGATCAGCCCTGACAGCCTTCACACAGGTAGTCAAGATAAACTTGGGTCCAGTTCTGACGGAGATTCCTTCTCAGGCTTAGAAATGGAATACATCATTGTGTCTGGCACAGTGAAAGAAACCAAGAGAGAGTGGCATGATAGGCCTAAACAGGGTGACAGGCAATCAAAAGGGGCAAGAAAGTCTATGGAGACATTTAGCATGCTGTCCTATGCGGCCTCAGTACTGAAAAGTCAGGCCCAAACTGCACATCGAGATCCCCAGGAGAACACACTGGAAAGTAGGCAATGGCAAAGTAGTAGTGCAGATAAAGAGCAAAGTAACTACCAAGCAAGTCTTGATAATGTCACTGAGCGTCACGTAGTGCCAGAAATAGTTAGATCCAGCCAATCAAAAAGTAGCCCTGAAGGTTTTCATCACTCAGATTCAAGACCAACAGGTTGCAGTCAATCACAGACAGAAGAAAGAAACAATGACAACGAATCCAGCTTTGCGGCCCGTAGTGTGTCTCCATCATTAAGATACCCGTCAGACCACTTCCTGAAAACCAGAGAGGAAGTTTATGTCCATTCACAGATCTCAATGGAAGATTCGGATGAGGGTGGACATTCACCATCTGCACCTCCACCATGTCCTACTTCCCTGGGTGACTTTCAAGTGTGGGGAGGTCAGCTAGCGAGACAGGACACATCTCAAACCACATCTGAACCACAATCCCCTGTACTTACCAACAGTTCGGTGTCCCACACCAGCTCTCTGATTGGCACCCCTGTAAGTGAATTGTGTATTTCTACTGACAAAGGACTTGGATTGCCATTTTCTGGAGATTTAATGGAAGAGGAGGAACAGGAGGAGGAAACTGATATGGAGCACACAAGCCTCCCAAAATGGACTTCAGAAATGCAAAACGAGACAGAAGAGAGACAACAGTTGGGATCCTCTGACCTGCTGAGTTTTACAGAGGACCTGATTGGAGGTTCTTCATTTCAGCAAACAGATTTGCAAACACTCGAACCAAACAGGGAGGGTTTTCTCCAGAACAGAGTGGATTACTACGATGGACAACCTATAAGAACTGATGATCGTGATAAATGGTCTATTGAACAACAGAGTGGAGACCATGAAGAACCTCACGTTAGTTATTCACCTGTTTTAAGGTAAGCAAAACACCAGAAATCATATACTCAGGCCCTCTGTCCCAATAAAGCAGCAGAGAGAACTTATACTGATATGCTATCAGGAAAGATGTAGAAGTATCTTTGCAGCAATATTGCTTTTGTTCATTGTAGTCTTTTCTGTTCTCAGGCTACTAACAGAAAGTGAAGGAACATGCCTGTGTGTGCACACACACAGGCACACACACACACACACACACACACACACACACACACACACACACACACCTCCCCTCACTTTCCCATAGTTCTATAGTGGGTTTTTCAGTCTCTACGGTTTCCTCAATGGAGTCTGTCAGAGGAATATTAGCATCGCTGAACAGACTGTCAAAATCGAGCTAGAGGGCTCTCCAGAGTAACTGAGTCTGATGATCCATGTGTTTGTGTGTGCATGTGTGTTGGATGGATGACTGACTGACAGAATGAATATCAGTGGTATGACAGGAAGAGATTATGTGCCCGTAAATAATATGTAGTATACAGCATGTGTGAGAAAGAAACAAACTGCATGTGTATGTGGGTGGATTTCATGTGTTCAGCAGGAAGATTTGATCTGCAGCTCTGCGTGTGTGTTTATAAATCTGTTTACGCCTCATTAAATATGCATTACCTGCCTCATTACAGCTGGAGCCCCACCACAGCTAATGGAAACAGCTCCCCTAGCTCTCTTACAAGGTGTTGGTGTGAGTGTATGTATGCAACTTTGTGTGGGAGTGTATGCATATGTAATCGCCAGTGCAGCAGGGAATAAAAGTTGTCCATGTAGCTTCAACTTTACATTAGCAAAGGGTGCATAAGTTATTTATGTGTGTTTGTCTCTGTAATTGTTTTTTTAAATATACTCTATGTGAAGCAGACTGTTTGATATTTATTTGATATTAAGGGTTTTATATAAGTGCACGTCATTTAATGTAAAGCTGTAAAGCAGAAATTTTATTTCATTCTTTTTTGGCGGATTTAAACATTACTTGATGAGTCCTGTGTAGTTCCTATGTAAACAGGCAAACATTTTCTTTACATTCAGCAAAGAACAACACACACGATGTCTGTGCCCTTGAGGCCTAACAAATGAGTGTATAATACATATTTCCTCCCTGGAAAACAGCAAGTTAAAAAAACCTGCATTGCATTATTTATTGCTAGCGGTCCTCTTCTTTTGCTTTTGCTGTGATTTTTGGGTGCATTGCTGCCACCCATGGATTGGTAAAATAATAGAAGGAATTTGTATCACCTGTGTGCCCATGTGCATGCATGGGGGAAGAAACGAGACAGAGACCCAAACGTTGCTCCAAAGGGCCACTAGCGATCAAAAAATCCACATCATTCCATTAATATAACACTCAGATATTAAAGCACACCAGTTCATTGAACAAGCTGTAGAAATTGTACAATGAAAATTAGATTTTGCAAGTCACAAAATGGTCCTGATGAGTGTACACTGGGCATTTTACAGAGTTTGAATGTGTTTAAGGCATGACTTAAAGTTGCACCCAAAAATGCTGTACAGATGAATGAGATGGATAAATGTCAATGTACTCCATGTGTATTTAATTCTTTCTGTATTTCACTCCCTCTTCTCTGATCCCTGATCCCCTTTAACATAAAAGACGACACCAAGATGTGACATCGCAACCGCTATCCCAGCCAACCACTGAAAATGCTGCATACCAGTGGAGGGGAAGTCAAAACGCAACTCAGGGTCAAACCCAGTATGGCTACAACTACCACCACATTGACCAAAGAACTGAAAACCAGTGTACCTACCCAGCCTGCGCAGATACCAAATCCAACGGTCACCAGAATACCACAGATGTCTATGCTGAGTTTACAACTGATGCTGCAGCTATACAGTACAGATCAGAGCAGACTGAAGACTATTTTGAAGCTGGAGTTAACTCCCAGTACAGCCTGGAGGACGCAGGTTTCCAGTGTCAGTATGTAGCAGAAAGCCCGTATGTAGCTGAATCCACGTCTGAGCTCCAGTACTCTCAGGATCACGCTGCAGGCCAGAGTCAGTATGAGTCTGACCATGCTGAATATCAGATTGACGGACAGCCATTTTACCAATCAGATGTCCACTCTGAGAGAGAAGATCATGCTCGGTATGTGCCGGAGGGATATGTTCATTTTCTCCTATCAAGGTGAGCTTTCACTCATGCAGACTCAGTCTTTTCCCCCCAGTAAAGTTTAACAGGTTTATCACTGTGTAACTCTTTGTACAGGGATCTCATAATATGACTACTGGCATCTGCTAAAGGTCCATCCTCTTTGTAAGCAGGCGTTCACAAGACAATGTTATTACAGAAAAGTGTTATCTGTCAGTGGTGTCTTTAAAAACCTGAAACGTGATTATAGAGGTTTTCTGGCAGAGAGGCAGATCTGCACTGGTTTTCCAAAAACGTGCAATACCGATGTTAACCACAAGGAGGCAGCACAGATCAATTTGAAACTGTGATCGAGCCTTACATTTGTTTTTATCTCTTATCTCTGTAAGAGAGCAGCCAGCAAATGTAATATCAAGCCTAAATAAGCAGGTGAAGAAGGACTGAATTTGACAGTGCAACCAGATTCTAAAATTTAGAGATTATTTTACTAATTCCAAAGGGAAATGGAGGTGGGAAAATGGCTGTACAGAAACGTGTATGCGGTTGTTATTTGCTGGTAACCACAGGACAACGGGTCACTGGCGTTGAGGTCTTGTTTTATGTGACAGGGTCACATGTTTTCAAGCCTATCTTAAAACAATACTCATATGTGTACCTAAACAAATCTTTCGCACTGTAAAGGAAGAGATGGGGACAACATTCGTTCATCTCGTTCCATGAAAAATAATTCACTCCAATCAGCAGAAAGGGCATTTGTTATAATATGGTTCAACCAAAATGTATTTTTTCTTGATCAAATGTTCAAAATCTATATTATTCTGTAATCAATATTCAATTTTTGTGTTTACATGTGTATGACATGTATGCTGAGCATACTGTACGTGCATTTGTGTGAGCACGTATGTACAGCATTATAATTGTTCCTGTTAACAGATGCATCATGGTACTTGATTTGCCCCACTTTGTAATTCTGATAACCCGCCCCCTCTTTGGGATACATGACCCTCCCCTGTTTTTTTACTCTGTGTGTGTGTGTGTGTGTGTGTGTGTGTGGTTGCATACATACACAACAGACCTTTCCATATTCAAGTGGTCATGTGACTTGATTGTGGAAAGAGTGGTCCGGTCACTTATGCTGGGAGAAGAGAGGATGAGGGAAAGGTAGGTGCCCTAAGACAGAGATTTTGTGAAGGAGAAAAAAAAAAAAAAGAGAGAAAGCCTTGTGTCCTTGTGTGTCTTTGTGTCTATAATCATGTGCACTGGTCTCTCTGTACTGCTTCTCTCTATTGTTAGCAGGCCGTATGCTAATCAGAGTCTGTTAGAGGGGCTTTGGTTGGGGGGAGGTAGCAACACTGCTCAGTATTGTTTCCTCAGCCCACACGTGCAGCCTGGGAATGAAGCAGTGAGTTCGCTTCTCTCCATCCGCTTTGTCACTTCTGTAATCTTTTATGTCCACAGTCAAATGAACAGATTTTAAACTCTTCCCAGTTCAGTGTCATGGGAGCAGTTAGATACTTTTACTTTGTAGATGGTTGTCTTTGCCTTGTTTGGCCCAATATTGTGTGTAGTTGTGCCTCTTTTGGCAGTGGTTATAGCAATGATAGTTTATGTTTTGGCTCATTATTGTCTTTCTGTGCCTCTGAGCAGACAACAGGGAGCTGGTGCAGCAGAGATGATGATGAAGACAGCCTCCAGTGAGGAAGCTGCTGACGAGGCGGACGACAGACAAGGTAAATAAACAGACAGATAAACTAAATTTGTATATTTCTCATCATTTTAAGTTTTGGGGATTTTTTAGTTTTGGTGGATTGCACCTAAAATGTGAAAGGTTTGAGCTTTAGGCTGGATATCAATGGTGATTTACTGACAGATGCCTAATACAAATGGAACTCTACTCACCTTTGTCATATAATAACTGTACTGTTCTGTGTTCTGTTATTCTAAAATCTTGGAAGATGCTCACATGATAATCTATAGCAACTCTCTCTGAACAGACCCACCCTCCTCAGCAGATATATCAGGTGGGTCTAATCAAAGGAGAAAGTTGGCAGCTCCACCAATGAACGTGTCACTGGACCACAGTGAAGGGTCTCTTCTCTCAGAGGACGCCCTGGACACAGAGGACGACGGCTTGGATACTGGGGATGACCTGGATGTCAACATTGATGAGATGGACACGCCTGATGAGGCTGACTCGCTGGAGTTCAACAGACACGGTGAGACAGACACCTGAAGATACGATACAAATATGGTGACATGCAAATTGGAGATGACAGACAGATGCTCCCCTGAAATATACACAATAAAAGAAAATACATGGCTGCAAATACTGTATTGTAAAGCATTACAATGCATAAAGAACATACATAGTCTACTGTCTGTGGCGATTCTCAGTCATCCAGGTCATGGTTATCCTCGTAGTTTCAATCGTAGCATCTGGACTTGCTTGAGTTTGTCGAAGACGTTTCACCTCTCATCCAAGAGGCTTCATCAGTTCTAACTGACTGGTTGGGAGTTCAAGATTTTTATACTCTTCAGGAGCCATTAACACTGTTGAGCCAGCCACAGTCTACTGTCATCTGCAATATTATTTACACTATCAGCAACTTTATATGAAGAAAAGTAAAAGAAAATGTGAAAATAGTTCAGGTCTTCCTGCACCAACCTCCCGTCAAATCAGATGTGTCCCTGGATTTGTCAGCAGCTCTCTCCACACTATATTATCCATAAAATAAAAATCCAAAAGTTTGTTTCTATATCATCTTGTGAAACTTTCCTGTCATTGATGGCACAAACAGAGGACTCAGAGGAGTCGAATCTGGGTGCAGGAGCAGCATCAGGTGATCCTATCGCAGGCCCCAGAGCAACTGAGGAGAGCAGCGACAGTCGGCTGTGGAGGAGCGTGGTGATCGGAGAGCAGGAGCATCGCATCGATATGAAGTGCATCGAGCCGTTCAAAAGAGTCATTTCTCATGGAGGTAAGCAAACACAACCGCTTAAATAATCTCTGCTGGTTCCTTCTCTTTAAATCCCCCCATTCACTTGTATCTTGCTGGGTTTTTTTCTTTGTTTGGTCAAATCTCATATTTACTTGATGCTTTTATGCTTCAAAACCTTTTATTTTTAAGACAAGGACTCTTATTGTGTTGGAAAGTACTGTATTGTTTTTATTCTGGTTTAGTCTTTATCCTTGCTAAACCACAGCTGCCATTACTGCACATGTGCCTTTTTAGAGGTCTAGGCCTGTTTTGGCCATTTTTGAATACTTTTAATTTTGCCTTTATATGCCAAAACATTTTTACCATGCCCATGTTTGGTATCTTTGTTTCAGCACATCACTACCTGTATGATCTGACTATTATTTTTTCCCTTTGATCTACTATATTAACATATTGAGGCCAAGAACACACAAAAAATATAAAATCTGATTTGAAAAAATTTATGATTTATTACAATAAGAAACACAAACATGCTTCAGCCGTTTTTTTTTTTCCGTTTTGTAAAATGACAAAAAATGACGAAGATGTTGAAATACATTTTATACATTTGCAATTTACGCACGCTTTTTTTCTCGTAAGTTCAGAACATCATATCTCCAGGTTTTTTTTTTTAGATCTGAGCTTTCAATTGAAGCTGTGCTAGTTTTCAGACATCCTGAAAATGGCATGTGATCATACCACACCGGCGTAACGACGGACCTCTAAGGGTTAAATTCAGATTCTGCTTGTGGAACAGAAATGGTCACAGGAATTTGAATATCCCTTGTGCATGGCGATAATGTGTAATACTGTAAGTAACTAAAGAATTAAAAGGGAAAGAGTGGTATGCCAGAGTATTATTGGTAGCTGTTCTTTTCTTAATGTGCATTTGAATGAAGAAACTTAAAGTAAATCAGTTCCAGCTGATTTTTAGAAACTGCAGCCTTTATTTCAAAAAGCCCTTGTTCGGAAACTGAGGACAAACATGGCACCTCAGTTTTGAGAGGACAGAGCTCAGCCCTGCTCTTCACCATACAGACCTCTTTCCCAGTGAATGTGAAAAAGTGGGGAGAAGGGGGAAGTCTCACTCAAACACCTAATCCATGTGCAGGCAAAGAAAATAGCATATCTTCTGTTAATATTTTTGCTGCTATAAGTGAAGGGGCCTGGAATTAGTGGGTCCACAATTATTCATTCACTATATATGAGGAGAATAATTGTTACCAAACTCAAGAAGACATTGTCATACAGGATGATAGCACAGGTTTGAGCATATGCACTGCCAGTAAGACTCAGTGTGACTGTCCTCTTTGTGTCTGTGTTTAATGCTTTCAGGTTATTATGCTGAGCAGAATGCCATCATCGTGTTTGCAGCATGTTTCCTACCAGACAGCGACTGTGACAATTACAATTATGTGATGGAAAACCTTTTTCTGTAAGTAAAGTTAAATTACGTGCTCGAAATGCATATAAACATGTTGTGGAATTTTGCAATTAAACAAAACAATAAGTGATGTTTGATGACATGTTTGACAATGCAGAACAAAATGCCCTGACATCTGAACGTCACACCCACATCTAATTTTAAAACCACAGGTATTTATTTGGCAGCCTGACTGCTGCGTGTTGAGGGTGTGGATTTCTGCAAACTAAACTTAATTCAAGAAACTATTTATTTATAGAAGTGGCTTTCTGCACATCGATATTGTCGTGTCAAAATAGAAACATAAATTCCCTAAATTGAAAGTACTTTTTAGTGTAAAATATCACGATACGCTTTAGCATTAATATTTTCTTAATGGAATGAAGGGACTTAGTTCCAAATCATATAAAAGAGATCAAGACCAGAACTGTACAAATAAATATGAACTTGGAATAAATGATGTGTGTTTTATCACAGAAATTAACAAGAAAATTGGTTTCCTCATTGTCTCTGTGTGTGTCTAGGTATGTAATAAGTACACTGGAACTGATGGTGGCAGAGGATTACATGATTGTTTACCTGAATGGCGCCACTCCTCGCAGGAGGATGCCTGGTTTTACATGGATGAAAAGGTGCTACCAAATGATTGACAGAAGGTAATATTTACTTACTCATCACATCACATCACATCACATCACATCACATCACATCACATCACATCACATCACATCACATCACATCACATCACATCACATCACATCACATCACATCACATCACATCACATCACATCACATCACATCACAGCACTAAATATTTAACATTTAAGAAATTCACAGATCATGTAATGAATATTATTGATGCAAAACAGGAGGGACTCCAAGGCACTCTCAGGAAAAGTTAAAAAGC
>OMNN01031982.1:15520-27573 GCA_900302755.1 Chromis chromis | reverse complement strand
TACTATTTATTCATTTAATGGTCTATTGATGCAAATTTCATAGTTCTTGGTTCATAATATAACAAATACGTGTGCTATTTTACTCTGGGCGTTTCTGTGCTTTTTGTTTGAATAATAGTATTCTGAATGCTTCTGACTTTCATTTTTGATGGTTTTCTCTTTGCTTCTCTTTGATTTTTTGCTCTTAATAATATACGATCTGCCACAGTGGCTAAGATGTCTGCTACACTGAGGAGCCAACATGATAAATATATGCAAAACTTTAATTCAAGAATTGTGGCTGATCGTTTTTTGGGACTCAAGCATGTTTTTCTGTATACAGGAAGTAAGAATGAGCTCTGACCTGGAACTGGAAGGAGTCGCTGCTGCTTCCGCTACCAAAGTGTCGATACCAGACTGTCCCGTCGTTCACGTCCTGCTGGGTGAAGGAAGTCGTAGGTGTGAAGCCTCGATCGTCGGTTAGCGAAGGACGCCAGCCTTCGGACGGTCCGTCAGCCGGCATGGACACCAGAACCACCTCACCTGAACAAACAGCAAGGACCTCTCAGTTATTATACATCAGTGCAGTAAGAGGCACAAACATGGCTGTCTTTAAGGCAAAATTATGAATTCTAGATGAAACAGATACAAAGTTTGGGTTCAAATCCTGAGATGGTCAAGTTTAGAGATACAGTTTGTGTAAGAGATGTTAGATTAGGGTTTAACAAGTGATTGAATATCAATCATTGGAAAGAAAGCAAATGTTTGACATACACTTGCAAAGACCATGTCATATATGGTGGCAGTCTTGAGTTTCCAATGACTCATACAACTGTTGATTTTCTATGATGGGATCAATAAAACATGTGTCTTTGTCACAAAAACCAATCATGCATTTTGGTTCTTTCATAGTATACCGACCGTCAAGCATGGTGGTGGCAGTATCATGCATTACACAAAGTAAATGGAATAATGAAGGAGGAGGATTAAAACATAAAACCATCAGCAGAAGGTTGATCTTGGACACAGTTGAATGTTTCAACAAGACAATGAGCTCAAACACATCAAAGTGGTAAAGAAATGGTTAAATCAGGCTAGAAGGAAGGTTGTAGACTGGTCTCTCCAAAGTCCTGAATTAAACCCCATCAAGAACCTGTGGACTGTGTTTGAATCCTTGACACACATGCATCTTTATCACAAAAAACAATCATACATTTTGGTTCTTTCTTGAACAAATTACGATCTGCTGGGTCAAAAACATACAGCAATGCTAATGTTTGGTAAAATATCCATTGGCCATTTTCACCCCAATTAGGTGTTTTTGGTTTCCGTCTACAAGCTTCTGGTTTATCTTTGACTCCTCTTGGCAGAATTGGTGCAGTTCAACTAAATGTGTTGTCTTTCTGACTCAGACTTGTTTCCTCATCAGTCCACAGGTTCTTGATGGGTTTAAGTCAGGACTTTAGGGGGACCAGTCTAAAACCTTCATTCATAAACAAATATAACCCAGATATACCAGACACATGTACCAAATGTAACGGCGACAAAGGTACGCTCTGGCATTGTATTTGGGAATGCAGGAAGATTGGAACTTTTTGGGTAGCAGTGACACATACTATAAAAGAAATCATATCTAAAGAAGTTGCACTGGATCCTGGTTTCCTCATTTTGGGATTATACCCTGAAACTATAAGATACACAAAATGGGAACAGTTGTTTATTAATATGGGTTTGTTGCAAGCAAAGAGATTAATTGCACTAAAATGGAAAGAGACGAGGGAACCGACTATTGGACATTGGATAAAGCAAATGTTGGCGGCTTTACCACTGGAACGAATCACATATATACTGAAAGGGAAAGAGGACGTCTTTGAGAAGGTCTGGACACCATTTGTGAACTTTGTGGAGGGATGTACAATATCTGGGGATGAAGAAGAGTATCGTGGACAATAATACCTGTATGGGGGAATTGACAAATGTCAGCCTCTCACTGAGTGGTTATTTGATTTAATTATTATTTATTTATTTTCCTTTTTTTTTCTTTTTCTGTTTTTTATATCTGAGAGGGTGTATGTGTTCATACAGAGTTTTCATTGTATCCGTGTTCATACTTTGTTAAAATGTAAAAATAAATAAAAAACATTGTTGGAAAAAAAAAAGAAATGTAAATCCTGCAGTTAATAGTTTCACTGGGAGTCATGTTCTGTAACTTTGTTAGTTAGTTAGTTACAACAAAGTTGTAACATTATTCTTTTTGGGGGGATTTTTATGCCTTTATTAGAGAGGACAGGACAGTGGATAGAGTCAAAAACGAGAGAGAATGGGGGAAGGTCATGTGGCAAATGGTCGAGGTCGGACTCGAACCCGGCACATCTGCTACTCCTCTGCACGTGGAAAGCACGACATAACTGCTAGGCTATTGGCGCGCCGTAACTTTGTTCTTGAGTGGGTGGAGTGACTGTAAGTGTAAAGTCTCAAGTTTAAAATCATCACAGGTTGCCAGGTTTGGCCCCATCCTGCCTATAGAGATACCAAACCAACATGTGCTCACCTACTGTATATGGTGACCTTTGCTGTAGCCAGAAAACCTTGGTGGATGAATGAAGAAATGTTTACAAAGAAACAGTTATAGCATGTCCTTTCATAAAAGACAAATAGATGATTTTACATTTCTCCACATGTACAGATAAAACAAATGATTTAGAAGTGTATTAGTCTGACTTACTGGATGTGGACTGTGCAAAGCTAGGTGCATGTTCTTGTTTTCAAAATCCCCCTTTTGCTACAGGTAACAACAGCAACGTATGAGCTAGCAGCCCACATGTAGAAAATGGCATTTGCTTATCTATGTATTGACTCAGATTTCACTGTAGCTGTAGGATCAAAACAACTTGTGGACGCACCTCAAAAAAGCCCACAGTCCATCTTGCAGGACTCAGATGCCTGATATTGATCCTTTTCCAGCATCATAGCCAGAGAAAATTGATTTGCCACATTTTTTCGACACTGACTTGACCTATGAACCACTCCATCCCACTTCAGACAAGCTTCTGTGATATTTATTTATTAACTTTCTGCAAGAACCACAAACAGCTGGCAAATGATGTGTGGTTTTAATGAGTTCACTGAGCTCCTCCAGAGCTAAACCTCCAGGCCACTGATTATCAAATTATGTTTGTCTTTTTTTAGCAGTAGGAGTTGTATCACACTGTCGACATACACCAATCATCATTAAGACTACTGACAGATGAAGTGAAAAGTGAATGGCATGGACCATATCATTACAACGCATTACTAGCCTGTCTCCACAAAATGATGTTCCCATACAACTAAACTACATTCTAAATTATGTTTTGAATGGAATATAATTCTGTAAGTTTTTGTTTTTTTTTCAATTCTGAAAGAACAACAAAGTCCGCAAGAAGGGGCAGGAGTACTGGCAGAAGACCAGAGTTTCCTTCCAGTCATAGATCAGAGACCATCAGTGTCAGGCTTAAGTTCTTTTTTTCCTGTTGTTGTTGACACTGTTTTCACTCTCTCTGGTAGGGTTTAGGAAATGTGGTTTGGTTTAGGACAATATCACACTTTGTTATCATCTTGGTTAAGGTTAGGCATCAAAATGACTTGGCTTGGATTTTTAAAAAAAAGACCCTTTCAGTACATGTTTGAGGTCTTTCCTTCACTTTCTGGGTTACCAAAGTGATAAGTTCAGCCCCATCTAATATACGATCGATGGGGTAAAAACAACAGTGAAGCATTAAAATACATGGCAAAGATACGTTGATTAGACACAAAGGTAATCCAGCAGAAAAAACTTTTCCCTTAAAACTTAATTGGCAATGCCGTTTAGTTGTCTAGGAACGTAATTTTGTGGAGACAAGGTTGCAATGCAATGTTCTGCTGGGAAACCTTTGGTCCTGGCAATCATGTGGATGTTACTTTGACATGTACCGTCCACCTAAACATTGTGGCAGATCAAACACACCTTGAATGGGAACAGTACTTTAAGTAACTGATAGCGATGGCAGTGCCACACCTCTTAAGATGCTCAGAACCCAAAGAACCCAAGGTGTTGACCAAATTCCCCAGATCCCAATACAATAGACTGAGAACAAGCCCGATCCACGAAGGCCAAACCTGCAACCAACAGGATCCAAAGCATTTACTACCAACTCCCTGGTATCAGACACCACAGAACACCCCTAGAGGTCCTGTGTCCATGGCCCGATGGGTCAGAGCTATTTCAGTGGCATGAGAAGACCTACTTAATATGAGGCAAGTGGTTTCAGTGTTATGGCTGATCAGTGTGCATCCTTTTTTAAAGATTAATTTTTGGCCTTTTATGCCTTTATTAGATAGGACAGTGGATAGAGATGGAAACGGGAGAGAGTGGGGAAGGACATGCGGTAAACGCCCAAGGTTGGAATCGAACCCGGGACTGCCACTACGCCTTAGCACTTGGGTCACGCGACATAACCATTAGGCTATCGGGGCGCCCCCCAGTGTGCATCTTAAATTGTTGAGAAGTTAGCCATTTTAATGACAGATTGTCGCTTCTTACTGTCCAAGATGATTGTGATTGGTTCAAAGAAATACAAACAAACCAAATACTTTTTTCCACCCTACAGCAGAATATTATTGAGGTGCAGTCAGACCATTCTCTAGCACTGGCACAGTGCTGTGGAGAAAGGTCTGGCCATGCAAGGCTAGAGGCATATAGAAGTACAGTATGTTTAAACTAGAGCCAGACAAGGAATAATTCTCTATTTTGACTCAGCGCTCTTTGAATCATTATGCTAAGCTATGCTAATTGCCTTCTGACTACGGTTTTGTCCTTAACACACCGATACATATCTTTTTGTCTCTGTCTCGTCTCAAACAAGCAAACATTTCTCATATTTTTAGAAATGTTCCTTTAAGCTTATGAATCACAAACTTAACAATGGACTTTCTAAACAATAGGCAAACAAAACAATCAATTGTGAAATGAATCACAATTGATTTTGCTGTGACCATGACGGAGCAGCTACTCCCTTCATCCTTTTCTGAACACCCTTGTGGGAATGTCTGTTGGACATTTCATCAATATTTAGAGCCGAAATATGACAAGTTGAAAAGTAAAAATAAAGCTTCTCTCAGATTTTTCATGTTTTCTTCCATTTACTGTAATGCAGGGGTTGCACACGAAGACAAGATGTTTTTGTAAAGCCTTTTTATTTAACATCAGTGACATGAAAACAGATTTTCAAACGAAGATAATGAATACAGAACAGCAAAAACATCTCTAAGAAACCGAGCCAGAGTGTGTGTGTGTGTGTGTGTGTGTGTGTGTGTGTGTGTGTGTGTGTGTGTTTGTGTGCGCTCCCACACTTGTGTGGGCGTATCAGGCGATGAAAGGGCAGTCTGCAGAAGAAGGATGAGAATGAAAGACTATAGTGGAGTGTTAATGTAGGTTGTAGTGTAGGTGGTGCTGAATAAACAGGTCTCCGGTTTGCAATTGAATTGTAAGACAATGTCTGATTCACTGATAAGGGCAGGAAACTTGTTTTTTTCTACTGAGGGTGGAGCTGTTTTAGAAAAAGACTTACACACAGCTGTTTACTGTAATATGTGTGGATGAATGGGACGAATACAGCAAGGTATGACTGAACTATACTGTGACTAGAGAGGAAATAGAGGAGGAACATAATGAAGCATCAGACCATGAAAAGCCTTGTAAAGCTTAAGCACTGTCATGTTTTTTTTTTAAAGATTTCTTTTTGGCCTTTTCATGCCTTTATTAGAAAGGACAGTGGACAGAGTTAGAAACGGGAGAGAGTGGGGAAGGATATGCGGTAAATGGCCGAGGTCAGACTCGAACCCGGCACAGCCGCTATGCAACAACGCGACATAACCGTTAGGCTATCGGGGCGCCCCAAGCACTGTCATGTTATAAGATATGTACATCTCATGGAAACTGTTGGAAACAGTGTCTACAGATGAAGGGGATATACTTGAGCACAGACAAGGAAAATTCACCTTTTCACTCATTTATTCAATAATAATATGAACATATGAACTTTTAAGTCTTATGAAAAACGTTTTGACACACAGGATATATCTGCGCGCGAAATGTGTTATTTGTGGTATTTGAAAACAATAATATGAACAGATGCAGTATTCTGTGGATAAGTAGGTTCTTAGAAGATAGTATTGCTTCCTGTAGCAGAAATAACTTATTGTAGGAGCTTTGCAAAACTGTGCTGTCTGTGTTAAATCCCCCCACAACATTTCAATGGGATTCAAATCTCAGTTTTGACTAAGCCCGTCCCTTCATTTCCTCTATTCGAGCCATTCTTGGGTGTACTCAGCATGGGGGCGCCATGTAAAATCTCGCCTAGGGCCCACATTGGGTAGGACCGGCTCTGACTGCAAGCTGCCAAGTCACTGAGGCAGTGAAGCAACCCCAAACTAGAATCTTTCCACCAGCAAGCTTCACAGTTTCAGAGCTACCTGTAGATCCTGTGGTTAAATTTGGGATCTGTGGAAACTTCTTTTTTGCATCAGCTGTTCTGCCCTCTTGGGCTAGATATGCTGGGGTCCTGGACAAAGTGGCAGTAATTTGAAACCACTTGTAGATGATTTCTTGATTTATTTCAACTAATCTAGAGATCTTTTAGACTAACAGGCATCCACAACCATTCTTCTTAAAGCCTTAATGAGGTCTTTAGATTATGGCTTAATGACACCGGACACCTCAGTAGCAAAGCAGAGCCAATGCCAGATGTTTCCTTAGTCTTGTTATTACAGATTTAGAAATTCAACTCCACAATGTGCACTGTTAGAAAAAACCTAAGCAACTATAGTCCAGAAATGCATGTCTTTGAAACTCTTTGTAACCAATACTCCCATTTGCAATAGCTCACTGAATAGAATATGCTGTGCTGCCCATAGTGCACAGATTGCAAAGTTCTGAAAAACTTGGACAGCAGCACGGAGCTGAAGCCAACTGTGAAGGAGGCAAATGGCCACTTTTGGCAACAGTAACTTCTCCGAGAATTGATGAATGTGGTGAGGAACTCTGGAAATCTGAACCCAAGTAGGTTGTGACCTAACTGAACCACACTTACCGCACCACAGAGAAGTCACTGATTCCACGGTGGTTCGATTAGATATGTCAGGCCAGGAAACATGACAACAGAGTTTGAAGTGCAGAACATTGCTGACTGCTTCGGCATGTGCACAGCATTCATTCAGATGGCAGAAACATAGTGTTCATTTGCTGGTGTCTATATTAGGGCTAGTATTATGACAATCTTCAGGAAATCTGACAGACCAGCAGTTGTTGAGACATCGTACTGTGCACCAAATTGTCAGCCAGATGGATAGACAAGCTGACAGACTCCCTAGTATCACCATCCCCAGGCCATGCTGCTACAAGGGCACAAAGGAACAAAGAAAGCGATTCACCTGTAAACTTTTAACATGGGCTTCATGTGTTAGTGTCATGCCCATCAGTCAAAACACATCATTCCAGCTGACAGACAAGCAGCAGATAGTGAGGACAAGTAAAGAGCCCATTACAGTGAACACAGCGAGATGTAAAAAGAGCCCAGATTGGCTGTGACTGTCACCCGCTAAGATAATAAATGGGAAAAGTCAGTAGTGAGTAGAATCACTCAGGAGCAGTGATGTGGAGGCCATCAGCCCTTCCAGGCTGCTGTGTCCGAGGTGTAGGAGACTGAAAGCTAATAGGCTGTTTCTTTCTCTTTGTGAAGCTAAACAGCTACAGTGGTTGCTTGTTGTTTTAGAGACAGGTGTAGGATTGTAGATCAGGCTTTACATTTTCAGCTCTTGTGAAGCTCAGGAACGACTGCAGGGGAGCCAAGGATGCATTTTTCCATACAGATGCTGCAGGGAGTAGTTCTGTGGACAATTTTCTGGTTGTGTGGTGATGTGTTGAGGCATAACGAGGTATAAGGATGGCTGCAGGAGAACTGGAGTGCAGTGACGGAGACTATCTGGTTTTGCCCGTTTTTTAGGCGCACTGTAATTTTATTACATGAGGGAGCGGAGAATTCTTTATTCAGCGGAGGCAAGAGGAACTAAAGAAAGTGGCAGAGTGTTACACAGTGAAATTTGAAATGGTACAAAATAGGACTGCACACTTATTTTATGTTTGCAAGAAGGTGAATAGCCGATTTTTGTTTGTACTGTAGAAGGTAGAGCCGTCATTCAAACTGAATTTACCCTGATAGCTTTTATGCTTTTATTTTCAAATTGCATGTTGGTGCACTAAGATGTGTTTTTAGCTTCTTGTGATGTAACAGAAACAACTTGTAGTGGTTTATTTTTCAGATGAGTTCAGAATGCAAGAGCATGAACAACATCTACTGCAGAACAAACCGTTGTGATACTTTCTATAGGAAAAATATTAGTAAGGGTTTTTTTTGTCTTGTAAAGTGCTGCATGTATATTTCAGGATATCTCCACAGTAATGAATAAGATAAGCAGACAGACGTATGCGCACATAATTAATGTGAGAACCAGAACATTTGATCTTATTGTGGAGAGTCATAGCCGTCTGACAAGTTTGCAAAGATGAACTCAGTGTCTGATAATGAAGCATACAGTTTCAGTAAGTCTGAGGATGTGATAAAGCACTCTGTAAGAGAATAAAAAATGTTTTTATTGTTCTTCAGGGAGCAGTAACAACTCACACAGCTATTGTGTAATATAATACATATAAAAATCATACTTTGTAAGAGATAGGGTAAATAAATGCATGCCTTTTTTCTTACAGCCTGTTACTTCTGGCTTTAAAAGGTCCCATGTTGTGCCTCTTATCAGCAAATTAATAAAAGTCTAAGGCCCCGTCCACACGAAGACAAACCCAGGCCTAAACGCAGAAATAGTTTGTCAAACCGGTGTCTCATCCACACCAAGCGTTTTGGGGTCTGAAAACGATCATTTCTGAAACCAGGTCCCAGAGTGGAAAGATTTGAAACCGCGGCTTTGGCGGCTTCATTGTTACGCTCTATCTGCATCTTTTCTGAAATGCTTGCGTCATAGCTCCACCTCTCGATAAATGCGCATGCACCAAACTCAGAAAATGACTACAACTATGGCGCCGTACAGTGTTGCGTGTGTACTGCTGAAGCTAGTCACCCTATTATCACTATTACAGCAAAGTATACTTCTTCTGCATTATCACCGTGTTCACCAAACAAATATGGAAAGCACAATACACCACTTCACATGTATATTTCTGTGCATGCCTGAAGTCCCGCTGCCAGTTTCCGTTACGCCGTCACAGCGCCACCAACAGGCCTGGCATGTGTTTTACATCGTTTTCAGGTGCATCAAGTGAATTCATGTGGACGGACACATTTACTGAAACAGCTCCGTCTTTACGAAGAACGTTTTTGAAACTATAAGCGTTTTGGCTTCGTGTGAATGGGGTCTAACATGTTCTCAGAACATGTCTTTCACTTTTTCAGAGGGTTTATTCCAACATGACTGTAACTCCTGGTTTTAGTCCTGCTCTAAATAGGCTGTTTAAGTGTCTATAGCTTTAAATGCAGCTGGGTGTCTGCTGTTTACTCTCGCTTCAGGAAGAAGACTCTCTTTGTGTTTGATACTTCTAAGCCAATCAGTTGACCGCCCAGTAGCCAACTGAGACAGGAATGAATTTGTGAAACAAGGACTTTCTGATAATTTTATTTTATTTTTTTTTAAAGTATTTTTTGGGGGAGTTTTTCCCATTTTATTGATAGAGAGAGACGGGGTGAAAGGGAGGATAGAGGAGAGTGACATGCAGCAAAGGGTCTTGAGCTGGACGCGAACTCATGACCGCTGCTGGCGACCTGCGCCCACATGGTAACACCTTAACTCAGTGAGCTATATGGCGGCCCACTTTCTGATAATTTTACACTAAAACTGCCAACTTTATGGCACAACCGTTGTTTTAACTCATTTGTATGGTAAACTATGGTAAATGTAGTAGTTTAGCAGTGCAAAGTGACTGCTTTGAAATGGCCCTCGAGTGCCATGTTTCAGTCGTCTGAACAGAAACAAAGAAATATGTAAATGAGAACAGCTTTATTGGGAATTTAGCTGTATATGTGAGCACAGAGAGCAGGAGAGAAGCAAACAAATGTAAACACCATCTGAGTTTAGGCTGAACAGGTAACATGAAAACACAGTAACCCACACAGTCCTTGTTGATCGGTTTCAAATCAGCCTTTAAGTTTACATCATCTCTGAATGTCGGACAGTTTTTCCTTATCCACAGAACTCTGAGCTGTGGGCATGTTGTTAAAACTAATGGTAATTTTAGCCACATTAGCCATACAATGTACTAACACTAAATATTTTCCTGTTGTTGTGGTGACTTTGCCATTAATAATAATTTTAATCCACGGGGTCTACAGTTCCTCCGATGCTGGGAGTGCATGAAGACTTTTGTGTTCATTCTTGCAGCCAACAGCAGAACACTTGGTGAGCTTAGCTTGTAGTTAAGACATTTTATAGTTAGCTGAAGCAGCTCTAGAAAGTAAATAAACCTGGTGAACTGTGAGGAAACTGCTTGTTCTGAATGGCTCACCTGGAAGCAGTGAGGGGGAAGGATTATATAAAATGTGATCTAGATGACTATTGGTTTATTAGCTGGAGCGTAGAAGCTCGGTAAAAATTCTTACTGGCTTGTAAAACAGGAAGGCTATTTATTTGGAGGCTTGAGGAATGGCAAAGGTAAATATTTTCATATCTTAAAAGCTTTTACTTTACACTTTCAAATTTCTAACAGCCACAAACACAATAAAAATGGATTTTCAATATATGGCACCTTCAATGTTAGCAACATTTTTTTAAGGTAAACATTGACTTTTATAACGTAATTTTAACATGTAGAAACACACTTACAGTTTGTCCTATCACCAGTTCCTGGTTCATTTACCATGATGCGTCCATGCCTACCTCTGTTTATATATAAAAATGTATGATGCAATGACACCGAGCAGCACTTTGTGCCTGAAGACATATTCATGACAATGAGGCACCGCTGACATTGACACAATTTGGATCTCTTTTTCTCGTTTTTTTGTTCAGTTTATGGTTTATTTTGTATTTCCCATTTTCCAACACTGTTGCAAGGCGAGTGAGCTGAAAAGTGAGATTTCTGACAAGCAGTCGCTATAACCTGCTATTTTGGCCTGTATGGTACATGCTTCAGTGTGGTACGTGCTGTCTTCTGAACAGTAAGGCCAAGTGGAAATTCAGTATGTCATATACAGAAGTGAGACAGAGGGAAAATGTCATTTGCCTTGTAGCTTTAAAGGTAGTGACCTTATTGAGTTTTATCAGTAAAAACCTGCTATATTATCAGGGACAACTCTATTGATGTCTGAGGTCTTGGAAACATGGTTGTGAACCATTCTGGACAATTCACAAAACTCTCACCAGCCGTGAAGCTTATGTGAAAGTGAAACACCCCCAAAGATTGAGGTTTGGACCAGCACTAGTTTATCTGTACTTGAGTCATCATTCTCTAGCCATGAAGAGGAAGTGCCGTCATCTCTGGGCTATTTCTGCCTCCCTGTACGTCCACATGTGTGTACTCCCTTTTAAATCAATTAAAGCCTGTTTGCAGAAGCTAAATGTACTTATTTCTGTCATGTGAGCCATTACAATGGTCTGATTCACTTAGTCCAGTAAACAGCCCGTGAAGACGGTGAAGCTATAGAAGGAGTGAAGTTGGGAAGGTCAGACTGTGAGGGAGGACCTAATATCTTGTTGACAAAAGTTATAGTCTGATCCTGAAATTAAGTTACACATGATCACTTTCACATTTGTGCTACATTTTGAGGATGTATCTTTATAAATAAGCAGTTTTCCTTTTCTAATCGCTGCCTGCAGTCCTGAGATCTGCAGCATTGGACAAAAGTGCCTTACTTAGGATTGTGTCATTACTTTTTTTTTGGAAAGTAACTATATACATTTGCTCATGTCTTGTACTGAAGTACAATTTTGAGGTACTTTACTTGAGTATTTCCATTTTATGCTACCTTATACATTCATTTCACTCAATTTTGGAG
>OMNN01031982.1:4235-15495 GCA_900302755.1 Chromis chromis | reverse complement strand
GATGAATATTTTTTCACGATGGATAAAACAACAAGCTTATAACATTTTTTTTAAAGAGATTAAACAGGTAATTTCCAACCTTTTTGGCTTCTTAATAAAACTGTTTGTAATCAGTGTTTTTCTCCTCACATGGTTTCATGTCAATAAATGTTCCAATGATCCATTTTCTCAGCAAAAACAGAAGATTAAACTAAAAGTCCATAAAGTAAAAACAGATTTGTGTATCAAACATTAGATTTTTCTTCTTTTTCTCTCTTTAATTAATCATGTTAGGAGCCCTCCGATTTATCTGCCGTCTCTGTATGTAAAACTGGATATCAAATACTTTAAACCTGCCGTGGCTACAACAGTAACATGCTACCAACACACTAATGCTTCTCGATTAATAACTTAATAATGTAATATATATTAACATATCAGCCAGAGGGACCAAACCAGCACTTTTTCTTTAATACTGTAACTACATTTTGCAGCTCATATTTTAATTTGACTTTTTGTAATGGAGTACTTTTACATTGCTGTACTGATACATTTACCTAAGTGTAGGTTCTGAATACTTCTTCCACAACCAGTATTGAGGAGTGTATAAAATGTGAAATCTAATGGATATTAGTTACTAATCCCAGTAATACTTTATTAATTCTACAGGTCTTAAGCTGTCTTATCAGAAGTTTCATAGTGTTGATATCAATGTGTCTCAAGGTTTCTGTGTGTTCTCAGAGGAAAGATTTAATATGTTGTCTCTCAGTATTTACTAGGAATTCTGGCCAACATAACAACAATATAAAACTCTTTTACTGGAAAAAAAAAATACTGGCAGGAAAGCAGGATTTTTAGCAAGTGTGTGTTTGCTGTCATAAAGTACATATTGAAACAAAGCCTCCCCAGACTCTCCCCACACCACACAACTGTTGTGCCTACAAAGTCTGACTTCTGATGAGTATTAAACAGATTTCAACTTCACAGATGCAGCAACATTTGGACATTTCATTGTTTACTTCAAAACAGAAGAAATTAAGATATCAAAATAACCATATTAAACCCCATGCTGAATATGCAGTTACACCAAAACTACAGCTTTATGGATGAGGTTTGGCTGATTCTGGGAGACAAAAATCAATCGTTGTCCTTTCATTCAGTCTTTGAGCCACTGATTCAACAAAAACCAAGGAGGTGATTATGGATGTTAGAAAAAGGGAGGCTAAGACACCTGACTGCATCACTGGAGCTGACATCAACAGTTTTAGGTCCCTGGGAATTAATATCAGAGAATTTGTCATGACCTTCACACATTTCTATCCTGGTAAAGAAAGCTCAGAAACGTAAACTTCCAAAAAAAATTCTTGGTAGCTTTTACTGAGGAGCAAAAGAAAGCGTCTGAACAGAAAACATCACAAACTAATACAGGATGTGCATGGTCAAAGACAGGAGGGTTCTGGGGTTTTGTTGATCCGCTTCTACTGAGCACCACTGATGTTGGTGAGATGCCTGTACAGACCACAAAAGATATTCAACAACACCCATCCCAGCCACAGCCTGTTTGCCACCTACAGAAGTATCCACTGCTGTATAAATACACACCAAAGCAGTATCTTCCCTCAGACTGAGAGATTTCTGAATTCACTCTCCACACTCAACCACAAAAAATGTTTTTAATTTCATAACTTAATGAGTAGCATAAAATAACTAGATCTGTATATTCTTTACGCAATCTTGTGTTGCACTATGATATTAAACTGAATCTTGAATCTTAAGCTTGTTGCATCCACTGGTGAGTCTATGCACCAGCCAGTTCTGGTTTTATCCCATTTTGTTCCCACCCTCATGTTGCTACTTCCTGATCCAGGATCATAACATATGGGGGCTTGTCCGGGCTTGTCCATGCTAGGTTTGCTCCCTTCATGTATTTATATTTCTTTTTTAATTACGGCCTGTCAAAACTAAATAAATAAATGAGTTAAGTTAGTCTGTAACTGCTCTACAACTGCAAGGCCAAACTGAACAACCTCAGGCTCTATGCATACATTTTAAAATATAATAATTCCCCCTTTTTTTCCATCACCAAACCACAGTGAGGTTAAAAAAAACTCCAACACAAATTACAATTTTTACTCCTGCCTGATGTAAATTCTAGAGAGTAAAACAGAGTCTTATGACAATGAGTCAGTAAATACCATCATTGTTGAACCTGTTCTCCAAATTGTCCAAAGCAGCAGTAATGAATCACAACAACGCTGCATCCGTTTTAATTTAAACTTTAGTTAGTTCTAGACACCTTCTCCAATGAGTGTGCCATGTTGGGCAACCTTTTCAAAATGGCAATAGGTTGCATTTGAGTAATTCTGGTACAGAAAATGCCGGCGTCGAAAGCCTCACACATAATTTAACACATAGCTTCTCTAAAGTGGGCTTATTTACATGTTGTGTCTTATTAGCCAGTCAGAGGTGGAAACTGTGTGAAATGTTTTGCCTTACACTGTCAGGAGTTCAAATCTGGAGAGCTCAGTAAATATCTTCAAACTGCAGGCTGTCTGCGTATTTCTACATGAAAAAAAGATGTACAATGGAAGAATGTTGCTTCTTTTCAACAGCACCAAATGGGCTGCAGGTGTCTGACACACAAAGGTTTAATTAGGATATACTTACCCAAATGGAATCCCTTCATAAAATGAACAAACAGCCATTAACTGATTAGTTTTATCTTAATCGTTTTATATTTGACAGACAGCCAAGATAGTCATCAGTGCTTGTAGCTATAATGTTTGTGTCCACACCCCGGCTTAATTGAAACACTATTTGATGTTCAAATAAGTGCCAGTTTTCCCCCTCCAGCGATGAATTACTTGGTAAGATGGATGTCATGTGGAAATAAAATAAAGCTCGCTTTGACAAGGTAAATACCCCAGAGATGACACACAGTATTATGCCATACAAAAGTCCTCCAGAATAAGGAACATGAGTGCCAAAGGATCAATGTTAGAATTTGCCCTATGGTTTAAAGAAAGAAAAAGGTTTTCAACTGTAGTAATTTCACCTTGTAAAAGCAGCTTTCATGAAAAACTAAAAGGTAATATCATCAAATATTTGTGGCTCTCCTCCTGTTGACATGTCACGGTGAAGGATTTAATTAAATGTTAACAAGAGAGTCTATGAGCTTTTGGTTCTACTACCTTTATACTTACTGCATGGTTCAGAGCCCTTCAGTTCCACTTACAAATTAAAAGTAGATCACCACGTGCAGCTGGCAAGAAACCCACAGACTTTTATGTGTATATTTTATATAAAAACTGCTCCACTACACTCTTAGAACTATTTACAGGGTTTCTCACTATCATTATATAAGCACAATTTTGTTTCACTGAGCATTAATGAGTGACTTAATTAGTGGAACAAGTAATATAATGAACACTGTGGCTATTGTTATTTTTGTGCAGTAATAAAGATAAGAACAGTGAATTACTCATTCCTTCTTACTGACTCATAGAAAGAACACAAAAAAAAACAGAAGCACATGAAATGACTGACAGCAATAAATAATTTGCTTTGTAATAATAGAGCAGTAAGAATAAGAAGAAAGAATGAAATGCAGAGGTGATGATCGGAGGGAAATAACATATGGAGCATTTTGTCTGGGTGGGTGAATGACGATCTTAAAATGTATGAGATGTGTGCAGGTTTCTGTCTGCTGGATCAAGCTGCAGAACTAGGCCTGTCTGTTCTTGCAGCATGACATGGATGAAAAGCAAAAGAGTGTCATCCAATAACTAGATGCCATATATACTATGGGATCACACCAGCCCTGATGCCCTTCAACATGTTGGCCTTCCAACCCCTGTATGCTCTGTCATTATTATTATTATTTCATTCCTTTTTTTCCTCAGACTGAGGGGATCCAGGGCTTAATCAGCAGCTCATTTGCATTGCCTTTCAAATATAGTTTTCACTTTTCATCACCACGAAAATGTTCTTAGCTGTCCTCGCTTCCGGAGGATCCTTTTTACTACTGTATAAACTCTGCAGTAGGTAGCGTACGAGAAGGAGAGAGCTGCGTAAAATATGGGGACAGTGGCATGCTCATACTTGCAATCCACATCCAGTAGGTCAGACTACAATCCATCTAACTTTTTAAATCTTCAAAACAATCTGCATGACTTTAATAAAAAATGCAATCACATGTAATTAAGTAAACATGATAAGAGCAAAGGACCTGAGATGGATCCCTGAGGAACTCCGCAACTGATACCGGCTAGAAGGATGAAAAACTGCTAATGATTACAGAAAGGTTCTGGCTATAAGTAAGAGGAAACTGGCAGCACCTCTAATACTGACCTCACCCTGCAGGCAGTTAATCAGAAAGTCATGGTTTACTTTGCCAATGTAGAGTCGATGCTACAAGGAGTCAAACAGAGCTGTTACAGCCACAAGAGTTGAAAGCAAATAAATTAGTAATCATGTGTAATACTAATGTGTTAGACAGAGAATAACGCCGGGTTTAGATTGCACAATATTTTTGTGTGTTAAGACTGGTCACTGTGACAGATTAGGCGATTACAAAGTCATACATTTTTGCAGTGACTTGGCTGAGACACATGACAGACAACACGTTAGTCAGACTGATGTTAGTCAGCAAACTATGATAGTCAGTTTGTCATAGCTTGCTGTATTTCCCGACCTGTGGGATTACATCAGGTAGGAGGTGCCAGGCAATGGCAAGTCGTTTAAACATTTAATACCTGAAAACAATACAGATATCAACTACTTCATTTTGACTAGTTGTAATTGCACTGTGACTGGTAAACCTTTGTATTCAGGTTATCTAATACGTCCTTTTGACCAGTCAAAGTGAAGTTACAAATGTCTGTAATTCAGTTTTGACTAATCAAAAATTAGAATAGTAGCAGATGTGTGAAACATCTTTATGACTAGTCTAAATTGTTGTGCATGACTTTTCTCATACGAGGCTCAGTATTACCAGCAGTAATGGCGGCTGTTGGGATCAGATTTACTAAAACTTCGTCCTCAGGCTGCCCTGATATGGATTGACACACAACAATACGGCATTGGTTGTTGTCAGCTATGATGCACTGCAAGGAATAAAACTAGGGCTGTAGAAAATCAAAGAAAATCTTGGCAAAGTTTGGAGCCGAATTCAAGTAAATATGTAGTAAACGTCAAATAAGTTAGACCTAGCAGTCTCCAATGGGGGGTGTCAGTTAAAAATTGCAAAAATGCTGAATAATGGTTTCATCCTGGAAGACTACTGATATAGTGCGTTTTTCTTAGAGAAACTAACACCTGCAGTTGTCCAACCAATGAGAATTTGGTTGAAATAAAGCTTGTCGAGCAACTAGTTAACCAGGAAACTACAACCCTCAATAAACAATCAATCGTCCTACCTGACCCCCTCCCTCTTTTAGGTGTACAACTATGTGACATATAAGCTCTGAAACAGAGATTAGGATTCTAGCAAAAAAAAATGTCTGGAGTCGTTTCTTTTGGGCTTCCCCAGCTTGAGAATGCCAGCTTAAATAAGAGTTGAACAGGTCGAGTTGTATAAATAGATGAGCTACTCTGAATTCTCCACATTTGACATGTTCCTTTTTAAAAGCCTAATTTATGCAAATTCAGTGCTTTATCTGTGTAAGAATAATCACTGGATCAGTGGCCTTTTGCACCCTCTTTAACCTCTTTTGTTTGTTTTAGTTATGTTGTCTGGTGACCTTTTGTCAGTTTCTGCAATGAATGACATTTATTTTTCTGACCAAATGCCACCACAGCTATGATAATATAGGCATTGTACATGTGAGCTATCACTGTTGCATAAATAGAAAACCCTGAGCCTGCTGCCAGTCTAACCACCGCTATCAGTCTACAGAATTGAAAGTATTTCCTGCTCCCGTTTTCCTATAAACCTCTCATTCTTTCATGAGCTAAGATCCATAACATCTCATTAGTGAAATGCTTAATTGTGGCCTGGACAGTTACAACTATTGGAGCGACTCTAGCTTTGGCAGCAAAAGCAACAAAAAAAATCTATGGTTAGAAAAACCAATAAGGAGTTTAGTAAACAAATTCAATCATGGAAATGGCTATATACATTATTTGAAGGAGAAAAATCATTTTCTCTGCTTGGCCAGGCAGCAGCTAAAGTCCGGAGGCAGAGCAGTATAGAAAATAACCACCATAAATCACGATGGCCCGATGCCCACTCTGCTGTCCAGCACTCCTGCCAAGACTGGCCCACTGATGCCCACTTTCCTCTGTAGCGGCTATTCAGGCAGACAGATAGGAAGAGTTAAAGCTGCTGACTACAGCCATAGCTGTCAGAATCACCGCTTCATCACAACAGACACCGAGGAGGGACTGACACAGGAAGACGCTTCCCCGCTCATTACATATTAGATCAAAATTGGCTTTTTATTAAGAATCAGATATGGTGTAGTTGCTGCTGTCCACCTCCAATGTGCTGGATGTTTGGTTAATTTCATATTTATTGAAGAATTCATCAGTGTCACTATGGTTGTCCACCAGCAGCTACAGCACCAATACTCTCTGATATCAAATGCTTTAAGGTCTTCAGCACTGCACAGCTCTTGCAAAAATGATAAATAAGTGTAAATAATAATAAGAAGTAACCTTTGAAGGAGAAACTGGAAATGTCAGTTTGGATTGCAGAGGCTATTTGCACAATAAAATTGAACTTAAAAGCTCTATTGGCATGGCAACACAACTGAGGCAGGAAGAGTTTTATTGACAGCAGCTCGGTACGAAGAGAACGACAGAGGAGGCAGATCTGATTAGAGTTAATTAGTTAGAGAGAAGAGCAGCGTTTCTGTTCAAAGGAGAGACATAGAAACAACTGGGAGATTAGTGTGGCACGTTGTTTGTCTGGAACTGAAATGATCAGGAAAACAGTTAAATGTGGATGTAAAAAGTAAATGTGTAGTAGCAGCAAATAGAATCAATATTATGAGAAATGTGAGCACATCAGAAAACAGAAAAGATTCACTGCAGAACTTATTAAAATATATCTAGGAACCAGAGGAAATGAAAAATAAAGGTCTGCTCTAATAATAGTGCATTTTTTGATGAGTTTAGGTATGAAAAGGCCAACATTTGATATTTTACAGTGAGTCTAATAATCGCTGTCCTTTCAGCTCTGTTTTGGCCTCCACCAGTTCCATAGAAAAACTATCTTTAACTGCTACTTTTTTGAAATCATTCTCTGCCTTGAGTTGCATGAAAACATACTATGATTCTGATTTATCTTAGAAAACTATTGGCTGGATTCAAATAATCATCGTCCTTTCAGCTCCGTTTTGGTCTCCACCAATTCCAGATACAATGATCTTTAGCTGTCACATTGTTGCCTGAAAATTTAATCTAAGCTTGGAAACCCAAGTGGTTTATAGAGTGGACTAAATTCATCGTCTGATTGATTTTTCCCTCTCACATAACAGCCCAACATTTAGCCATAATATTTGCATTACCAAGACTCGTTAGTGGCACAAGGTAACATAAAAAATGCACATCCATTAAAACTTATTACTTCAATAATGCTGATTTATCACAAGTAGTAGTGGGATGTGTTAAGTTGCTATTCCACAGTATTTTTGCCAGTAAGTGTAGGTTGACATAGTTAAATAATCAGTTGGATGCATACTCTTTTAATATTTGCTAGCAATATGCTTTAGAGATAATTCTGGAATGAAAGTAGATGTAAATATCTCTCACAAGTAGTAGTGGGATGTGTTAAGTTGCTATTCTGGAGGATTTTTGCCAGTAAGAGTAGGTTGACACAAGCACCTGCAAAAATATTCATCTTTAAATCTGAGAAAACACTGAAAAACTGTCAGTCAGTCAGTCTATACTGACAGCTGCTTGTGCAGTGATTAATGATGGAACTGGGATCTGTTTTGCTGAATATCAAACAACTGCTATCAGCACACATTTGCTGAGTATATTCTGCAGAACCCAAAAGCATGCAGAGAAGTTCAGCTATGACTGATAAACTGAGTTATGTCCAAGTAAAAATGTTTAAATAAATCATGGCAGCTCACCTTGGCTTTGTTAATGGTGCAGTGCAGTGCATTGTTCTCTTGGTCGTACAGCAAACTGAATTCCAAGGTTCCCAATGTAGCTGTAAAGACAGAAGAAAGGGGAGTTAGCAGCTGAAGAATAAGTCTTCATCGTGCACAGACAGGGAGGAAATCCACCACTGTTAGCCTGAGTTGATCACTTAAAAAGACAACCCTGATGGAAAATCTCATAGTAAAGCCATAAGAATCATCAGAAATACAAACTCAGGATGGAGTTTTGTATTTCATCTGCATCTCAATCTCTTTGTTAATGTGATTAAGAAAAAGCAAGACCTGGTCCTGAATAACGAACAAGAAGAAGAAAACTTTTCAAACGCCATGTGTGTTACTTAGGATCCTATTTCACATTGATCGTTTTGAATGATTAAGGGAGTTCCAGCACCAACAGCACAGTTAGTTTTTAATCAGAGAGCTAGGAAAATAAAAGACCCTGGACAAGTACTGTTTGTGCCTTGCATCAGTCTGAGCTGACATTCAAACATATACTCTGGTTTCTTTGCAAACAAGTTTGCAGCGAGGAAGTAAATGAGCAGCTCCAACCTGTTGTTCTTTGTCCTGCTGCCAGTAAACATATCGTACACACTGATGGAGAGCAGAAAGTGCAGACAAAAGGGTGACAAAACCACCAGACAAACATGCTGGAGCAGAATGGTGCCAAGTACAAGAGAAATAACGGATATATCCCATGCAGGTGGGCAGTGCAAATGTTAAATGGTGAAACTGGAAAATTTAATAGACATGATTCAATTGTTGCATGTTAAACAGGCTAAAAGGACTTCTCATTATGTGTCCATTTTATTTGAATAATTTGATTACATCAGGATAAAATCGTGTTGACTTTTTGCTGATTTTTTAAATTGAGAGCTGCTAGTTTGGCACAGTAACAAATGTAAGGTTTAATCACCTCCTTAGCAACCTTTTCCCCAACTGAGGTGACCCACTCTGCATTATTCCCTGGTATACAGTCAGACTCACTTCACTCCTGCTTATGATTAACAAGCCTTTACACTCAGCAGTGTAGCGCTTCACTAATACAGCCTGCGAATCGTGAACTGAAACGTTTTATGGCGTGATCTCATCCTTTGTCCTTTCAAAATACCAAGTGAAAAGGGACTCTCGTTTCCTGCCTTGATCAAATGTTGTCAAGATGAAAACATTTCAGCCAGCACAACGTAAAAAATAAAACAAAGACGTGTGTGGGCTTCAAAAGGCCACACAGTTTCTAAAGCATTGTGTTGTTAGGAAGAAATAACACCCAGTTTTTGCTCTACTCACACTGTGATATGTACCTAAGATTCTAAATTTGCAACTCTGCTTATAGTTATTACCTCCTCTGTGGTTTACCTTCTCATAAAACTGTGGAATCTGTTTTGAGCCACTAGTTGACTTTTCAAGTATAGTTTTATATTCTGTGAACAAACATATTGAACTGCAATATCTCAATAACTATTTGAAGGACTGACGTGGAATTTTGTACAGATTTTCAAGGTCCTCAGATGATTAATCCCCTGCCTTTTTATCCACTAATATAAAGAAAAGTCTGAAAAGTGAAGAAGTTCCTATAAATGCAGTGTGAGAGTGAGTGGTTGGTGGTGGTCAGAGGGGCTGATGGTGCAGATTGGCTGCCTGGCTTCCATCAGTCTACCCCCAGGACAGCTGTGGCTACATACGTAGCTTACCACCATGGAGGATGGAAGGAATGAATAATGCAATGTAAAGAGTCTTTGAGTGTCTAGAAAAGCGCTGTATAAAACCAATGCTTTATTATTATTATTGAACCTGCATTCTTTCTAACAGTCAGCAGGGGGTGACTGATTGTATACAGTAGAAGTCTATGAGAAAATGACCCTGCTTCTGACTGGATTCATTACCTCTAAACATTTTCCTAATGAATGTATGGCCTCAATTGCTAGTTTCAAGGCTCCTTCAATAGAACATCATGTTAAGTGTGTAAATTATGGTTGCATTTGGAGGAAAATAGATGATAAAGCAGAATATGCAGAATAAAGTATCATATTGGCCTGCAAAGTGAACCATTGCTAGTCTGAGGACCAGTGGATGACATCATGGTGGCTACATCCATCTGAAGCCGCTTTTGATGATCACATCCTGAATTTAGAATAACTGTAGCATCCATCAGACGAGATACCAGCACTAGCTGACTGACACCAAAAAACTTAGACAAACTGCCCTCAAAGCCAACTTTACAACTTAACATCTCAACCCATTCCATGAATGTAAGCTGTTTGTTATGAACTTCTAAACTGGATGCTGTTTGTATGCTTGTACCTGCCTGCCACTGACAGCATTTGTTTTCTCTCTGCATCCATTTCTTCATTTGTACTCAGGTCTCTTGTTCAAAAGAGATCTTAATTAGATTTTCTGATTAAATAAAGGCTACATGGGGCCTTTGTAAACTTTAGTGATTCTCTAATTTGCCTGACGCTTTGGTTTGTCTCTTGAACAATTGATATTTTCCCTCTAGGTTTCTGCTTAAGCAGCTTCCTGTTTTTTTCCACACTGTGACAATTTCACTTGTTCAGAAGATTCTGTTCCTTCTGATGTTTCACTGAAACTTTATATTCATGCTTTTGTTGAGTTAATACAAGTTAGTAAGGTGAAGAAAAACCAACATTGCAATAGAAATCTGTCGAAATCTTTAAGCCTGTTGCAACGTACATATATATATAGAGAGAGAGACAAGGTTTACTGGCTATAATGGTAAGAATGTGTGAGTGAAGAAAGCTCAGCTGTGTAGCAGGTGTTGGAAATGGTGGATGCAGTTGTGCAACTAACAGAGTTGTGAGAGGTTAGTGAAGGGACAGACGAGCGCTCCAGTCCTAGAAAGGCTTCAGAATCTCAAATGAGGACATTTTGTCAGCTGTGATGAATGAAGTGATTTAGTAGTTAAGTCAGAGCTTTGTCTGTTAGTTATAGTAGCTCTCAACATAATTTTTCAGACACAGTGGAATATTCCCTTTGCTAATAACGCCTTTTTACAACCATAGAGCAGCAGGGATGGAATTAGACTAAATATTTTACTTTTACTGTGGACCAGAGTTAGAAATTTAATAGACAATATTTTATAGACTTTTACCTTTTACAATTAAACAAGATGAAAGAAAAAACAAGTTGAGCATATTAAAGAAAGCTATTTCATT
>OMNN01031981.1:0-10391 GCA_900302755.1 Chromis chromis | reverse complement strand
GTTTCACTAAACAGTGTACAAGCAGTCCCATTAATGGGTAGGCATGCAGATTTGACAGGCAGCATGTTTTCAGTAGTTTTGAATTTCAATAATTAATGAGGCCACTCTCTATAGCCTGTACAGTTATGAGTCATTCCATGCCAACTCACCTAGGGCCTCCAAGTTGAGGTCATGGATTTTCTTCCGAAAAATCAGGCAAAACAGCTGGATAGTGAAGTATCTGATATCCAGACATCCTGACCATCTGTGTGCTGGTGCCTGTAGATGCTGTACTTTCTTCAATAAACCTTTTTTATATTTAAAGAAGACAGTGTCAGAGGAGAATTTCTTCGACCACTTCATACCGTCTATTTTTTAATATCAATCTACATCAATAGCTCAGTGACTAACACCCCAGACCTTGGCATGGGAGATTGGTGGTCAAATCCCGGTCAGGGCGCAGGTATCCAGTGAGGACCTTTAGGCAAGGTCCTTAATGCTTCCCTGCCTACCTAGTACCTACCTATGTGCGTCGCTTTGGATAAAAGCGTCTGCTAAATGAAATTTTAGAATTGTAGAAAAACTTCTACCTAAACCATGGAACCATGCAAAATCCCACAGCTCTACTCCAAATACTTTTTGAATTATGAATTTTTGAAAATCGGCCCTCGGTGTTAAATTGGGTAACTTCAGCGATTCTTTTAAAGCATCTTTAAAGCCTCACCAGTTGATTATTTTTCACAGGAATTGGCTTTTTTTAAATTTTTTTTACTGAATATTCAGAAACCTCAATAAAAGTGGGAACTTATAATCATGACAATAGGTCAAAAACGAAAAATCTTTACTAATATTCACTCAATTCCAACTACATTTGTGTTGTAGGCAGAAACAACTTAGTTCTGTCACATCTAAATGTAATTTGGTGCTACATTAAAAATTGACTGCCACAGGTCTTGGTGAGTTGGCATGGAATGACTCCTAAATCATTAAGTAATAAATGAAAAAAGAGAGCTAGAGCGAAAAACATAGTTCCTCTCTGACCTCCCCACAGCCGACCAGTCATGGTGTGAAGTAGGTGTGAATAGCACCTTTCAGCTGTGCACTTCTTTACATTAATCTGAAAGCATCTGAACATGTTGGCTTCATGTCTGAATGAACACCCTGGTCCCCTTTTCTGCATACAGATTCAACAGGCAGCATGTTTTTGGTAGTTTTGAATTTCAATAAATAGTGAGGCCACTTTCCATGCCAACTCACCTAGGGCCTCCCAGTTGAGGTCATGGATTTTCTTGAAATAAATAAGGCAAACACTTCTACCTAAACCATGGAATCTGGCAAAATCCCACAGCTCTACTCCAAATACGTTTTGAGTTATGAGTTTTTGAAAATAGTGTCATTTGGACCTACATCAAGAATTGACTGCCACAGGTCTTCAGAGCTGGAAAATCCACTTTTAGGACATTTTAACAGGATTTGTTTCAGGAAGGATTGTTTTGATTTCTTTGAAACTTTTTGAAGGGGATGTCTTCATATTGATTGAAAACATATTTAAAATTTAAAGATGTTATATTACTCCTTCATTCTTTGAAGATTTTATGAAAATGACACATTTTCCGTAGCTTTCAGTGGCTTTAATATCACATTTGGTGGCTTTAATTGTCAGGTAAATATTTCTATAATGTTGATTTCAAGGTTTTATATGCCTGGATGGTTCCTGTTGAGCTATTTTGTCATTAGTTCAGGAAATAAACAACTGTAGTGGTTTTGGTCATCATGTATTAGATGATTCAACTTGCTCTCTGTGTCTGGATGAGATAACATTTCGTAAGATCATCAACTTGTAGCATTAACGTAATCAGCTAAACAATACATACTATGAGGTATATAAGAGAGTGCAACATTACACTGGAATGACTCTATAGCCTTTACAGTTATGGTAACTCACCCACATGCACAGTAATTGTACTACTACTGCAAATATGCTGCGAAACTAAATGATCTCTGTAATAGAAAAAGGTTTATATGACTTTTAGCAAACAGGTCCGACTTTTGGTGAAATAATATTCTGACTGCTGTGATTGAGGTCACAGCTGAGTCTGAGGACCGCCACTCTTACAAATAATTGAGCTGTAACTTACAAAGAGTGGCTCTGTGTGGCAGCTCGCCACGTCTGAAGTGAGAAAAGTACACAATGTCATTTGCTGTTAGATGCTGTCCTCCGCGTTGATAAGCCTGCTATTAGATGAGGTTCAGTGTTTTGTTTATTAGCAGCTCTACAAAGCTTTCCGCTGTCCACGCTCATGCATACTGGTGCATTCTCTGTCACGGGTTTGTCTGAAAGGAGCCCTGAGAAACATCGACATAAAAGTGACCTACATCTGAATGACAGAAGCAGACTGATGAAGCTGGCTTTGTTAGGTGTCTGGAAATGGCTGATGTTCGAAAGGCAGTTTTGGAAAGTTGCAGTAGTATGTGACACAGACCCCCCCATCCGACATCAGAAAGGTTTGAAGTGAGGGTGTTTGTGATGCTATCTAAGTGTGGTTATTGAGTGGGAGAAGCAGGAGGAGGCTGTGGGCGGGTAAACAACAGGGGTTTGGGCAGGCAGAGAGAGGCGAGGTGAGATCGTAACAGATGGCCTTTCCCTGGACTTCCTCCATCGGCTTGATAAACATGCAAACACTCACAAACACATATTCACAGCTAGTATTCCAGGACTGAAAGCGCCTGTTGGAGAATCACAGGTGACCAGGACATACAGCTTCCTGTTTATTTGCACCTAAGAAACAGCGACTTATTATTTTTAAAATTCAAACCATCCTGCCAATTACCTCCACCTTTCCATTTTACTCTAGGCTATAGGTCAGTAGTTTTAATAAGTCTGAATATGTTCTGTTATCGCCATTTTGCATTTGAGCAGTTTTTCCATTTTGCAGAGAACAGAAAACACGAGATCCGAGGCATTTCTCATAAGAATAAGAAGCAATTAGCCTGCTCATTGAACGTGTAACCTCTCCTTGTTAACATATACTAATTGTAGGCTTTGTCTTGAAGCTCTTGTGTATTGTTGCAGAAATAGGAAGAACAAAATAGAACGCTGTACGCTGCTGAGGTTGGAAGATCACAATAAAAAGGGCTTGATGAAGCTCTCACTCCACAGCAACTTCTGTTACAGGGTTTGCAAAGGGGCAAAGCTAAACGGGAAACTCTAAATCATGATTAATCATTTGAGAACTTCTTTGCATTTTAATTAAAGCCAGTGATGCATGGGGCCACAACCAAACTTGTTTTCGCCCAAAGAAATTTGTAATCATTATCTGAAACAGAAACAAATGTCCCCGGCAATTTTTCCAGCAGATAACTTTGAAACTTATTACCAACCCACACACCAACACACATTATTACCAGAGTTGGGTAGTAATGAGTTACTCTCCGATTTTAATGCATTTCATCTTCAGTTCAAGTTGTGTTTATTTGGTTCTCAAAAACTTCGATCTACACTTCAACCCTTGGTTGTTGGCAGCCACAGAATGCAGCAACCCATAGAGATTTTATTGCTGTTGACAACTGCAGTGAATAGAGACCAAAGTCAGCTGATTGTGCTACACTACACACACCGCTTTAGCAATTTAGAAAAAGGAGTTTACCAGCTTACTTAATCATTTCAATGGCCTCTATTGATCCTAAGTTTAATATGCATTTCCCCCTAAGAACTGGTATCAGTTTGAACTTGGTTGAACCCATTAAAGCTGCCACTAGCCGGGAGGCTAAATAACAGACCCAACTGACAAATGTTTTCTGTGCATTATCTGATACACTTAATGGAATCCTTGAATATGTAGGATGCATGTGCGGTGTGGCCGATATGCCGACCTTCAACTTTCACTCAATCAAATTAAGGCATTTGATTGACGATGGTCCTTTCTAGTTATCAACTCTGTCACCAAAACCACAGGCTCACTCAAAACACCCTTTATACTTGTCTAACTAATTCAACCTAACTTAAAAGATAAACATCTATTTTGTAGGAAGACTGTTATGCTTAAAGGGCCAGTGGAGGCCTAGTGGTTTGTGAAGCGAACTTATAACCGGTAGGTCACCGGTTCGAGCCCCTGGACTAGCAAGAGGTTGAGGTGGGAAAGGGTCACCACCACTGTGGGCCCTTGAGCAAGGCCCTTAACCCCTCACTGCTCCCTGGGTGCTGCACCACGGCAGCCCACTGCTCCTAGTATGTATAGTTAAGGTTAACTTTGAATAGGATGGGTCAATTATTATTAAATGTTTCTTGGTCCGACCTAGTGAGATCGTCATTGTGACTTTTTGGTCATTCAGACATTAAACCCCCACATTCAGATGCCGTCAGATCAGTGGAAGAAGCACATGTCTGAAAGGAACTTAATGGGAAGAATGTCCACAAAGCTACAATATATTAACTGCCACCATAAATAGATAATCCAGGCAAAACTGTCTGAGTCTTTACACTTTGATTGATTTTACCCGCCAGCTGTTTTAGCTGAAGGTCTCCCTTCATCTTTTCATTTTAATTGGTCTGACATGAGGGGACTCATGCAAGTCAGTGACATTCAGAAACAAATACTGGTCTCTTTAAACAGAACTCTCACTGCAAAGGACACTCATTATTTTGCTCCTGTGTTTGCATGCGATGATTTTTTGACCTCTTTAACTCGGTTATTCAAGTTAGCCTCCCGGATATTCTCTGTTATGTGCCGTGAGAACAGGCGCTGGTTATGTGGTTGTTCAGCAAATGTCATTAATGTCATTTTTGTTAGTTGCTGAGATAATAATGACACATTTGAACATAATTTAATAACAATTATTTTAACTGGATGGTCAAGGGAAACATCTAATGGCTTTTGTCTTGGCCATCAGTTCAAGATTAAGACACTTTGTAGATACTCAACCAATTCCATTATGTAAGAGACATTCACTACTGATGTTATTCCTCATTTGTAAGATTATATCCTCAATAACTGCGTAGTAAATAAGATTTACATTTTCTTTTATTGCTCTGCAGCCTGAACTCATCTATGCACTTTGCTTGTGTAGTTTAATCAGTGCTGCAGTTCATTGAGTCTATGTAAGCTCAAATACATGTGCTCTTAAAAGAATACATTAAAACTCTATATTGCAAGCCTCCTAACTCTATATTTCCAGGTCGGTGCGTCTCAGCTGTAAGGGGATAATACATATATCCATTAACATTTATACTGGTTTTAGTTTCTGGTATCCCTCACTTTCCAATGTCATCAAACCCCCAATAACCATCTTCTCTGTGCTTTAAACAACTTATAGATCTTGATTTACAAACTCTGCAATCGGATGAACACATGCTGACACGTACATTAGTATAAGGATCCTCCCTTCCAGCTTGTTGATTGTCAATTAGCCCAGACTTGCCTGCAGTAGAATGTAAGAGAGGCTGGGTTAAAGAGCGTCTCACCTACGAGGCCGATCTTGATGAACAAAATAAGTATTCGGAGTCAGCAAAGTCAATAAGCTCCCTGCAGAGTGCCAGGCAACACCAGCTGAATCTGAGACACTAAACCGTCAAAGAAGCTGCTCATCCATCTGTTGGCTTGCATTAAATTGTGATGCTGAATGATTAAATAGAGACGTATGTAGCACAGACCGAAAGCTACACATAGTCGATGACCTTGCAAGAGCCGCGGCTGCTGTGGCTTTGCAGTAATTTGATTATTGGACAAAGTCTTTTAGACATTTAGATTAGGGAAGCTGAAAGTTCCTGCAGTTTCCCCAAACATCGATACTCTGCACACCCCGAGGCACACGACTATAGACAGCTCTCAGTTTGAAACAAACAGCCTTTGGAGGCACAGATGATGCCAGTCACAGCAAGCAAAATACAATAAGTGAGATAAAAGCCTCTAGATAAGAGCAGTGTGGCGTGGCATGACAGGTAAAGGTGAACTGAAGGGTGGGGGGCAGATTGAGATGGAATTGCAGAATATTTCATATATTTAAATGAAGTGTTCTTACTATTTATGTGGACATGTAAGGTTATTGCATTTTAAAATCTGTCATTCCTTTCTTCTCAATAGCGATTGTCTACAGCAGCTTGACTTGTTTGGTGACTTTTAGAATGTAATAAAAATGACATTCCCCACACTGAACATTAGTGGCTATCATAACTCAGTGAAGAAGAAAGAGACAGCTGATGTTGTATTTATTGAGAGGACTCATTAACCAGAAACGGAGATAACCAAGTGGAGAATGGACCGGGCGGGACCAATTACGGCACAGTTCTTTTTCCCCGTGAGAAACATCAGGTTCCTTTCTACATTGTTTCCTCATTTCCAGTAAAGAAATGAGTATTGGAAGCTTTATGTTAGTCCACAGGGTTGAGAGATTGTGCTTTTTCTACGTGACTGTGGCTGATCTCGGTACAAGTTGGAATTAAACGGATAATTTCCATGCGTTTCTATTACAGTGACGAGACTTTAAAATATACTGGTAAATAACACTTTTTTTTTAAGATAGTGGATTTGAAATTAAAAGTGATTAATTAACATGGGCTATAAAACCAAATTAACAAAAATATCAGAAAACAATTGCAGCCTTAAATGAGGAAATGAGTTCATATAGAAGCTAAATATGCTTTATTTTGGCTGAGGAGGGTTTTGCCTGGTTGACAAATTGAGACGCTGCTGGCTGTCTATTTTTAGACCTTTACCAGACAAACTAAGAGCTCCAAATATTCATTCATCATGCCTTTGTGGCACTAAGTCATGAAATGCTCTTGTTCAGTGGCTCGGCTTTTGCCTGCAGACTGTCATGTTTGTAGATTCCTCTTCGGCATCAGTGAGCATCTTGTCTGTGAGACCAGCACTGACCGTTGAAGCTTGTGAATTTTAATACACTTACTCCTCCCCTGAAATGCACATCATACTGCTCATGACACAATTATTCTTTTTGTCACAACAATTCCACAGGCAAAACCTATACTTGTCTGCTCGGAAACTTGGGCCACGCTTGGCTACTCACGGCAAAACAATGAATTCCACCCTGGACTTGCTGATGTCTTGGTAAATGCACAACAGAATATATTCTGTTGTTTACTGCGTTTGTCCCCTCTGGGTGTGAGTGTAGTCAGATGCTATCCGGAGGAGTGATGGACTGCATGAATGGACTGCAACCCATCACTCTATCGTAACATATCTGCGGGCAGATCTGCTGCAGAATGAAAATCATAGGCTACCAACTGCCCAAACACAGTCATTTGTGATTTCTTAGCGCAAATTATAACATTCTGCATCTTTCTACCAACAGATGTAACAAAAACAGCTATTGCCTTTTGACTGCCCCCTTTTTTTCTGAACTTTGAGCACATCCCAATGATTGTGCACTGTTAGTGTGAGTGCATAGCAGCAGGGGACTTGTTTTGTTTTTTAAGCACAAAAGCTGCCCGCTACAGCACACAATTTTCCAATTTGGCTTGGATATGAGTGGAAGATGTGTGAGTGTGTGTGTGTGTGGTGAGCCGGGAGGCATGAATACTGTATGCATGAGTGCATGAGAATGCGTGTGGTTTTGCATGCAGCAGTGCAGTATATGTTTATGTGACAAGATACCAAGGATATGTGTGTGGTAAGTTTACATAACAAAGTGTGTGTGTGTGTGTGTGTCTCCTTCCCTCACACATGCAAACACTGAGAGAGAAGCTGGATTGCTCATGGGCTTGGCTAGTTCTGCAAATGCAAAGGAGGCTGCGTAATCAGGGCCCAGGGAGAGGACATTCCTAGTTCCTCTCCAACTGCAACTGATGAGAAAGGGCTGTCCCAGAGGAGCGCCCTCCCACCAGTAGCTGTGATGGCTGATGACATCATTTATTAGAGGTCACAGCAAAGAGCAGATACTGCTGAAAGCGACAAACTGGAATTAAACAAAGACGACTGCAGTTAAAGTGGCTTAGACTTCTTAGAGGACCAATCAATACTAATGCCTTTTTCTCACCTTTCTTTAGGCCTTCCAAAGGAGTAAATGCCAAATGCCATTGCTGGCTCTGAGCAAATAATGTATTTTAAATCTAAAATCAATTATCACTCTTCGCTAATGGCATCTAATCTATGCACACAATACAGGTGTGCATATACATCGAGGTATGCATATGCAAACTAGTATGTTATATGTGTATATACTGTGTTTTTGCGTGTGCTTAACTCTAACAAGCACGGTATCAGCTCATGGAAGGCTCCATGAAAGGGTTTTCACATCGTAATTTGTCCTGCTGCGGTTTGATGTTCCCACATGAAATAGGATGTTAGGCCAGGAGAGACACAGCCAGAGATACTAATGTTAGCTTTCACTCTGATGTCGAGGATCACTCACCTCTTCCCTCCCATCCATTTATGGAGGGAAATGCGGGAGGGAGAAGATGGAGTCCCTGTTGCACAGTACATGTAATTTCCATTACAGTGCAATGCAAACTATTATGTAGAGCATGGACGATATCTTGTGTATAGATTTATACTTAAATCAACCAAAACTGTTGTTTTCCTAGTAGTTTTTTAAAAATGTTTTTGATAATTATGTCATAAATTCTGCAGTGAATTTAAGAATGCAATGAAAGTGAGGATTTGTACATTTTCTTTTTATACTTTCACTTGCATTAGACATGGGACGTTTGCAAAGGACACAGCTTACATAAATATCATATAAATGTATTATTACATTTTGGAAGCCCGACTTGATTTTTAGATTACTGACATTTATTTATTACTGACATTTTTTCCATTATTATATAGTGACAGTGAAGAGGAAATCTGGAGAGAGAGAGAAAGCAGGGGAATAACATGCAGTATTCGAACTGTGAACTACTTTTTTCTGTCGAGACTTATTACATTCTGCTGAAGAAACCTTACAGGGCCACAGCACCAAGGTGGTAAAATTACTATCAGTTGTTATGATAATAATGAAGATGACTCCAACTTTCATCCTTAGGCCGTATGACTGCTTAGATTACGTCAGAACTTCCTGGTGTGTGGGCGCCAGAGTGATGAGACTGGTTGGGCGTAATCCGGGCTGACACTCGCCCACATCTTGTTTCCCTAACTGCATGCCACACACACACACACAAAGACACACTATCAGCAGGAACACACAGGGAACAAAACAAATTACAATGGAAAGAGAAGGCGACAGACGTACAGAGAAAAGAGGGTTACACAAAAGGAGCGAGATGCGATTTTGCTAAGATGCTTTGAAAAGATTCGATTTAAAACAATGGGTTGACAAAGCAGCGTGATTTAGTTAGGGGTAACACGGCTGCGGTGGAAATGAATTTCCCATGCTTTATAATGCAGCTCATAAAATTACCGGGAAAAAAAAGGAATCTCTTTTTCCCACATGTACAGTGGAGAAGGAGGTGAGTACAGATAAGAAGCAGCGTTTATAGACGACAAAAAAATATGAGGATGATAACATTTCCCTCGGAGCACACTCCTCAGAACCTGATAGTCTCTACCACAGCTCCCTGGGAAATGAAGTATTCTCTTCCCTCTTTCTCCCCCCACTCCTCCTCTTCTAACACCTCCTCACCCTCTTAAATGCTTATTCCAAATCCCTGATGGCCAAGCATGTTGGTTCTCTGTTTCAGGAAGGATATTCCAAACGGAAAAGATGAATTAATGGTTTGAAGATCATTGCTGTGGTTTCCTGTTGCCTCAGCACTCTACATCCCCTCCCCCACTCTACTGCTAGTACTCAACGCAGGAGAAACACATGGATATGGTTTCAGGTTGTGATGCTCTTGCACCGAAGAGAAATGCAACAAGACTAAAACCCTGCTAGCAGCCCCTAGAGGCTGCTGTGTTCATTACACGTGACAAATTAAAATGTTAGACATGACAAACAATATGCTGATGATTTAGCTATATCACTGCCTCATCACTAGACATCAGGCTTTATTACAGACCACTGAATCTCCAAACTCAAAAGTGCTCTTATCAAAAATAATAATGATACTATGAGGGGTGATAGATAAGTTTTGAGCCTGACCAAGAAAACAAGACTTGTTAATCAAAATGTTTAGTACTCTGAGAGAGCAACGTGTCATAATAGTTTGAGTTCAATTTGGACTCATTGTGTGCATTAATGCATGTACAATACCTGAGTCAAGTAGGGTAGGGTAGGTCATTCAAGCAAAATGAACCGAGTCGACTGTCCATCGTTTCACTGTGGCATAAGATGGAGCATCATTTCCTAATGTGTTAACCATGTCTTCATGGATTTCCTTGGGAGACGTGCCCTTTTGGGACAGGTACTGTATCACAGCACGGTCACCAACTTGGTTCATTTTGCTTGAATGACCTACCCTACCCTACTTGACTCAGGTATTGTACATGCATTAATGCACACAATGAGTCCAAATTGAA
>OMNN01031978.1:13778-27506 GCA_900302755.1 Chromis chromis | reverse complement strand
GTCCAGTCTTGGTGAGCCTGTGTGAACTGTAGCCTCAGTTTCCTGTTCTTAGCTGACAGGAGGGACCCGGTGTGGTCTTCTGCTGCTGTAGCCCATCTTCTTCAAGGTTGGACGTGTTGTGCGTTCAGAGATGGTATTCTGCATTCCTTGGTTGTAACCAGTGGTTATTTGAGTTACTGTTGCCTTTCTATCATCTGGAACCAGTCTGCCCATTCTCCTCTGACCTCTCACATCAACAAGGCATTTTCGTCCACACAACTGCCGCTCACTGGATATTTTCTCTTCTTCAGACCATTCTCTGTAAACCCTAGAGATGGTTGTGCGTAAAAATCCCAGTAGGTCAGCAGTTTCTGTTCAAAGTCACTTAAATCCTCTTTCTTCCCCATTCTGATGCTCGGTTTAAACTTCAGCAAGTTG
This sequence comes from Chromis chromis, assembly GCA_900302755.1. Classification (NCBI taxonomy): domain Eukaryota; kingdom Metazoa; phylum Chordata; class Actinopteri; family Pomacentridae; genus Chromis; species Chromis chromis. The sequence continues at coordinate 27,089 of OMNN01031978.1, read as the reverse complement.
TCTTGACCACGTCTACATGCCTAAATGCATTGAGTTGCGGCCATGTGATTGGTTGAGTAGCTATTTGTGTTAACAAGCAATCGAACAGGTGTACGTAATAAAGTGACCAGTGAGTGTATATAGCTTGTGATTGTCAGAATAAATCTACCATTACGTCACATAATAAGCAGGGTATGAGCAAAATATGTACCAAACTGAGACGTCCTGCTGTGATCTTTGTTGCTGTGGATTTTTTGCTTACAAAACTTCCACGCTGGCAAGAAGATGAGATGGTTCTAACAAGCAACTGCTTCTGCAAAGCCAGTCAATCAGAAGAAAGTCAGCTTTTTAGAAGGGGAGCCTTAAAGACATGGCAGACACTAATTAGTATTGTTCTCAATATCTGTCAGCTATTTTACAGATTAGCTGATTAATGTAAACAATTATATTTTCATTCCAAAAAAGCAAAATTATATCATTTCATTGTGACAAACTCTACATCACTGTATAATGCAGCACAGTGTGAGATGTAAATTAGATAAACAACAATAAAGAGCAAACTCCCAACATGATGAAACTAACAAAGAGGGATTATTATTGAAGTCAGTAGTGCAACTCCAAGTTCGTATTGTAGTTTCGCTGGGCCACATGTCTGTCTCGATGTAATACTTGTTCAGTCCCTCTGACAACATTTAACTGTTTTAAAATACAGTGCATTTGTGCACAGAGAGCAGGAGAGAAGTAAACAGATGTAAAGTGTCTCCACGCTGAATATGGTCTCTGTGTTCTGTTCAGGTGCTGATGTGGTATTCTACCCAGACTTTGCACAATGCACAAAGTATTCTGTGATAATTTGAAGTACTCCAATTCTTTTGAAGCCTTGGGTCTTTGTAAGCTGTTACACTGAACTGTATCAGCCTGTGGCCCCGCCTTTATGGTCTTACTGTACACTGACTGTAGCACTAACTGCATCTGACCCACGACTAGAGCCAAAAACAGCAGATGTCATGATGCAGCATTACGTCGTCATGCGAAAGAAAACCATTTATTATAGAATTGAATTGAAGCAACAAATCACAGCAGCCCCACTTAAAGGGGCCCAGAGCTAAAACTGCTTGTTCTGGACAGTGAATGAACTGAGAGGCTGCATAAAGGGATAAATCCTTTTTTTTTTTAAAAATGTGAATAATGCAAAGCTAATCGATTGGAGTCTCCGAATAAAAATATAGAGCTGGAAATAAGCATAATAGGTCCCCTTTAATCTGCCTCACTCACATGTGACAGCAGATAAATGTCTCCCTGTTGCACCTAGCAACAGTATCATTGATGAATGGGAGCACAGCGGTGCTGAGCTGCAGAGTAGGAGGTGATATAGGGGCTGCAGCAAACATCTGCAATGTATGGTTATGGTTGAGTGAGCCTTGTAAAAACAGAGAGAGGCTTCAGGTCAGCTGCATCAACCTGACCATCATTACTGCCAAGCCTGGGCAGTCTGCTGTGAACATAAGGGAAAGTTTGGGTTAGTTTGATCTGCGCTTTGTAAAAGAAATGCACCATAAATAGTGATAACACCGAGCCAGCTTATTTCAGTCATTGTCCTGTAGTCCTTTAAATAGCTGCAGATGGAAATAAAAGTGGTTTCTGATGGTGCTGCCAGGCCTGACACAAGCTGTGTCCAAAGTCAGTCACTATTCACATAATGAATTCCATTTAATGATGAAGTGTTTCAAACGAGCAGTTTTACCCTCACCGAGGTCACTTTCCCCTGGCAGCTTCTAAATGTACCCTTTTCCCTGTTTGCACAAAGCATGATGGAGTTAGTGACTAATACTGAATGCACTGTGGATCATTTGAGCTCAATAGAGTAAAATAATTCTCGCTAGCAAGTAGATACTGCATACAGACACAGTGAATATTGAAGGAGTTTTCACATAAAGTGTGTGTATAATGTAAGAATACAAGAAAATATACAGTCTGGTTTGAAAGTGATACAATAGTGATGCAAAAAAGTCCCTGAGGAGCATCAGCAGTCCACACTTTAATTCAACCAAGACGAAAGGTGAGCAGTGTAGATCTCCAACACAGCTCAGAATCAATATTTAGCAAACTGATTGTTCAGCCAAGTGTTGTCTTGCTTTCCGACATGTGATTCTCACAAAGACAGATGTGCTTTTGTATACAGATATGGAAGTTTTTCTACTCTAATTAAATCCATTTATTTCTATTGCACTCTAAGAGATTTAGAGTTAGAGAAGATAAAAATAAAGTTATAGAAACAAAAGAAAAAATAAATGATTGATTAAAAAATGAAGACAGAAAACCAGGTAGTCGTAATAGTAGTAGTCTGTACAGCTCATTTACACAATTTATGTTTATTTCACTCGGTTCAAACATGATGGCTAAACACTGTTAATTACAGTGTTGATCGGAGATGCAAACACAACAGCTGTGTGGAAGAGTCAATAATTAATGTTCACTGCAGCAACAAATTAGCTTTAAATGGAGGCTGTCAGCCACTGTGTTGTCTCTGTAATAGGGTTAGGGTTAGGGAGGAGCAATGCCCCTCCATGTGAGCAAATGTGAACGTTGCTACATATGTCTGGCTCAGAGCTACAATATTCTCAGGGTCCTAAGCTGTGAAACAGAAGAAACCGTTTGATTTGGCTGCAGAAATGAACGCTGTTGTTTTTTTTCAGCTGGCTGAACAGTTTTACATCCTGTTCTCAGTGAGAGACACAAACACACAGCAGAGGGGCAAAGAGAGGTTTCCTACAGCCAAGCTGTTCTCCCAGCTGTCACAGCAGCTCCATGTTTAATTCTTTCTTTTTTCCTACTGAAACCTTCCTCCTTTCTCTAAATCCGAGGAACACACAGTATACATTCTTTAGCGCACAGATACACACACACTGGTGGCTGCATGTTGTGTTCACCATGTGTTTATTATGGAGCTCTGCCATCATTCAGTCAAGGTGCATTAATTTATATAACCATATACATGGTTTATTATGGTCTCATACAGAGACAGTAATTATGTCTTTTTATTTAAAGAATGTATTTCTGGGTTTAAATAAAGTTCAAAGCAAGAAAAAAAAATGTAGGACTGAATAGAAGAAGTTTACCAACGAATCCAAAGAGGCTCTGAATTCAGCTGCCTCACATAAAAGGCCTCAGAAGATATAAGTGGTTACTCAGGGTATGTTGATTTCAGCAAAAACTGAAATTGACAAATTGATTGGCTTTTTTAAAAAAACTGGTTGTTCCATCTGTCAGTGTTGTGCTGCTCATCTCAGTGCAGCTGGAGTGACCTCTGGAAACAAACTAGAAGTCGCTGAGCGGCTCAGGTCAGAACTCGTTTGCTTGAATGAGACACTACCAAACTGGTTTGCTGAGATCCAAAAATCTATTTATTCATGTAAAATATCAACTTATTACAACATGCTCAAAATATAGCAATCAGGGAAATGTCTGTCAATAAAAAAAAAAACACTCACCCTCTCTGTTATCAAGCCATCAGCTAACAGCCCAAATCCCAGTGAGCTGACTCTCTCCATCATCACTGCAGTCCCACAATAAGAGATGATAACAATACCAACAGTATTACTACCAAATTTGCTTATTTATTCATCCATGACTTATGCAACAGCCGTGGACGGATTGCACAGGGCCTCACAAACCTTTTAGTCCCACAGTGCTCTGTGTTGTTTTATCACCTTTTACTTTAAGCCTCTTTACATACTGTATGTCATAAATGCAAAACTCGTATTTATGGAAAATATTTGGTGCTAAGGAAGCGCATATAAGCAAATTACATCAGTATAACCCAGCTGCTGTATGTGCAGAGTATTCAAATTTGTATAGTCTCACATCCCCAAACACACCAGACGAAATAAAACGAGAAGTCAGTTTGATCATTTAGTCCTAAAATTGAAATATCCATCCATCCATCCATCCATTATCTATACACCACTTAATCCTCTGTAGGGTTGCGGGGGGCTGGAGTCTATCCCAGCCAACTCAGGGCGAAGGCAGGGGACACCCTGGACAGGTCGCCAGTCTATCACAGGGCTACACATAGAGACAGACAACCAAGCACACTCACATTCACACCTATGGGCAATTTAGAGTAATTTATTAACCTCAGCATGTTTTTGGACTGTGGGAGGAAGCCGGAGAACTCGGTGAAAACCCACGCTGCACAGGGAGAACATGCAAACTCCACACAGAAAGATTCCAGGCGTCCTAACCGGGACGTGTACCGGGGATCTTCTAGCTGTGAGGGGACGGTGAGCCACCGCACAGCCACCAGTTGAAATATATATTTTGTAAATGAATGATTTGAGATAGTAAATAATGATAATAATAGTAATAATAATTTTGAGTGAGACTGCAACACAGCAGCTAACATCAGCACCAGAATGTTAGCAGTGTCTAGGATCAGCTGGCTGCTAATAAATTCTGTTGTGTAGCTCAGATGTTCAGTCACAAGATTATTACTGGGCAACAATGATGGAAGCAGCAAATACAAACAAACAGCTGCTCAGCACTAATCCAACATTATAACATTCTAACAACATTCTTAGCATCAGGCACACCAGATTTCTCTTTGTTGCTGTTGATCTGACGCCACGTTCCTCGTGTTCCCTCAGTGTTGGAGAGGAAAATGTCCACTCGCCAGAGCAGAGAGGAGCTCATCAAGAAAGGACTCCTGAAGGAGGTTTATGAGAAAGGTGAGGGTGCACACAACCCAGACGACACATAAAGACGCAAGGATGTGAAATATTGCAGTGCTGACAAGTTGATTGATCATTTTATTTGACCCTTTCTATTAAATATAAATATTTAATGTTTTCTAGTTGCAGCTTCTCAGATGTGACACTTTGTCTCTGGTATTCTGTATTGTCATCTGCTGCTTTCAGTCTGTTATCATAGCAGAGGGATAACTCAGTATTATCATTAATGATCATATCAGGTTATTGTTTTCAATAATTCTGTGTATGTAAGGATAAATGAATGATTTTACAGTATTTTATTCTTTCCATTTTCCATTCTGTGCCCAACTGAGAAGCCATGACTGACTCAGCTGTGACCAACAGTCACCTGACAATATTCTGGGACTCTTAGGTTGAACTGCAGGCAGAGCAGGGAGGAGACAAGGATGGAAACTAATTAAACGGACTTAGATGAAAATAAAACATACCTGATAGATAAAATAAATGCAGCATGGCTCGGAAACAGGAGCAAGTTGTTGGAAGATACATTCAGCATGGTGAAACATCTTTCTACAGCTGATGTACAGAGTAGTGTGCAAAATGCTTAATTGTAGAAGTTGTAAAACTATTTGTAAAATATCTATAGTAAGTAGAGTCACCATTTGGTCAGAGAGTTAAGATATTTGTTTTACACATGACAATCCTCAGCATATTTGCTTGATATTTTTTAATTAATTGATTATCAGAATTGTTTGCAATGCATTTCCTGTTAAAGTGATTAGCTGACAATTTGTTTCAACACTGCTTTTAACTCAAAGACAGTTTCTTAATCTACATTTTCATTATTGAACAAAAATACTACAGCAGTACTGCCTCCTCTGATTCTAATTTCTGCCTGTTTTTTCCATTTACCTCCTTGAAATCCTCATTTTTCTTTTCATCTCCCTCTCCGTCTTTTCCTGCTTTGTCTTTTCTCTGTAGATGGCACATCTCCGGCTGTGCGGGAAGAGGTGAAGATGGAGAACGGTCGATCTCCAGTGATCGGCTCCAGCCTGTCAGAGTCTGAAGGTACTGAGATGATGGAAGGAGCAGCAGCTGTAGGTAGGCAGCGAAGCCTCAGCACCGCTGCTACTTCATCACTTATGTGACACATTATGGCCTCTGAGTCCTTCATTTTATTCTTCAGGATCTCTGGAGTTTCAAATGTCCAGTGATGGGCCATGTCAACAAGACCACACCCAGAAGTCCATCCAGGCTCCGCCCACAAAGAAGTCCACGGTATATTTGGGTGACGGCGCCGAATCTAGCCTCTCCAGACCTCCAACGCTACACAAACAACCTCCTGCTCTACCACCCAAACCTTTCAACAGGCTACCTAATCATATTACAGGTTTGTATTCCTTCATGCACGCTCATGACTGCGTTTGCGTTTGCATGCCTAACTCTGTCATGTCCTCCCTCTCATGCAGACGCCGCCCCTGTGAAGTTGCCATGTATGTCGGTCAAGTTATCTCCTCCTCTACCTCCAAAGAAGCTCATGATCTCCGTACCTGCAGGGAGCATGGAGCCCTCTTCGCTCGCCTTCCAGAAGTGCCCCGCCCCTCCCAGCCATGCTCCAATGGGCGGACACTCGCTGCAGTACGGGACACTTCCTCTCCACCCGCCCAGCCGGATCATAGAGGAGCTCAACAAGACCCTGGCCCTCACCATGCAGAGGTTTGAGAGGTGAGGATCACCCCCTGTGGATGCTTTGACACAGATCTTCACTGATAACTCTGCTGATTATTTTCTTCATTAATCAATAACAAAATATCAGAAAACAATTTTCCACATCCTGAGGTGACATTGTTGGATGTCTTGTTCTGTCTGACCAACAGAGCCAAACACATTCATTACTATCATGTCTCACATTTTAGAAGCTGGAACCATTAGATTGTCTGTTTTAGTTGATTGACTGTTTAGTGATTAGTTGATTATTCAACTAATCACTGCGGCTCTAACATGTGACATTTGCAAAGCAGCTGCTGCTAGGGGTTGGCCAATATACTACAAATGTTACAGTTTCATTTAGCAGACGCTTTTATCCAAAGCGACGTACATAGGTAGGTAGGCGGGGCAGCATTAAGGACCTTGCCTAAGGGTCCTCACTGGATACCTGCGCCCTTACCGGATTTGAACTACCAATCTCCTATGCCAAGGTCTGGGGTGTTAGTCACTGAGCTATCCAGCTGCTATGTTTATGTATTGTATTGGATGGAGGAAGGGTTTATATATTGTTTATGTTGAATGATGTGTGAGACAATGGTTAAAGGTTTGTTTTGTTTTTTTCAACATGGATTTTGTCATCATACTGCAAATTACATGACATTATATCAGTAACTGCTTGATTTTAGAGACGTGTGGTGTTGGGAATGAAGAGAAATGTAACATTATTTGTTGTTTTGTTCTGTGTCATTTTGAAAACAACCAATTTTTACTTTCCCTGGCCTGTTTTTACAATGTCTGTCATCTCCAGCATGGCTGTTGAGTGTCACCTGATCTGACCAAGTGAATATAAAAAGCATGCAATCTGATAATTGTATAACTCCATACACAGCAAGCCATTGCTTTTTTATAATAAAAAAACAAACAAAAAAACAGCAGGTAGACTTTTAATATTTGCTAAAGAAACTTATTTCATCTCCTTAGCTTTAATGAATCAACTTAACAAAAACTGTGAAGTTTATAATAATCTAACCTTTATTGATCCCCTTGGGGAAATTCCTTCTCTGCATTGACCCATCCTGTTCAAAGTTAACCTTAACTATACATACTAGGAACAGTGGGCTGCCGCGGTGCAGCACCCAGGGAGCAGTCAGGTGTTAAGGGCCTTGCTCAGGGGCCCAACAGTGGCTGTAATGGGGGTTTGATCCTCTGACCTTCTGATCAGTAGCCCAGGGGCTTAACCTGTTGCGCCACCACTGCCCCCTAAAATTTTTCCATTGGGGCTGAGGGGATTCAAACATGGACCCAAGGTTTTGTAAACGGATGCTCATCTTATTGAGCTAAGCCTCCTACCGAAGGATTTGCATTGGCCGGGAATCGAACCCAGGTCAATTGCTTGGAAGGCAGCTGTGCTAACCACTATACCACCAACACATCACTGATGACAACAGACAAACTAAAGACATCAATTTGAAGTCTGTTCAACTGTAATTGGCATTTTTCACAGTTTATTACAATAAAATTGTCAGCAGACCAGTTGATGAAAAATTCTTTATTGCAGCCCCAAAATGTTCCATCAGCAGTCTAAAACCCAGAGCCAACTGGCCCATTAGGCAACATAGGCAAATGCTAAGGGCGCCGTGGCCTCCAGGGGGAGCCACAAAATCGGAAAAAACGTCACCTTCAATATAATTATATTACTATTAACTCTTAAAATGGAAAAGCTCACATTGATTAAAATGTAAAGCAATGCCCAATTAATATTACTACAAAACAATGCTATTCGATTTCTTTTGTAAGCATATGTAAATCGCCGATGGAGGGGGGCGCCATATAAAATCTGGCCTAGGGCGCCACATTAGGTAGGGCCATCTCTGCTAAAAGCTAAAGATATTTCATACACATGGAAAAACAGATAATCCTCACATTTGAAAAACTAGGAGCAGTAAATATTTGACTTTTTTGCTTTTTAAATGATGTTCAGTAATCAAACATGAAAACTGTTGCTGGTTAAATTGCCTACATGCATTCTTAGCTATTAATAAAGTTTTCAGTTCCAGAGTGCATTTCACTCCTAAAACCTTCCATTTTATATTTGATCTTCTTCATCATAAAGTTGTGGCGTTTCTCAGATGTTATTCTGATTGTCCACCTGCCCAGTTGAAGAAACTCCTCAGGTTTATGCTGCAATGCATGAAGGGAAGAATACTGTCACACCATGAAAACCCTGTGGATTTCATCACCCGCAGTCTCTTATAGAAGCATATTGGTTCCACCCCCTCTGCTCCACAACTTCACACCTCCACATCCATCAGTATGATTGGTTGCTTGTCTGAGGATTCATTTTCTGCCAGCCAGGCTCTCCCTCAGGCAGGAGGTCATGTTTATGGAAGAGCCTGCTGATGTGTTTTTTGAGTATTCCCTTGTTTATTTGTACGAATCACATATGTGCCTTCTTCGACTGGATGGGGTTTCTTCTAACACATACATCTGATTCACTAAACTGAAGAATCTGACTGTACATAGACTCTTTCATGCTCTTCCACTGAGGTCCTCTGGTGTTGTTTCACTATTTAAACCTACTTCACGGGACAGTGAGCATTCGTGTGACCTTTGCTCTTTCCCACCAACCTGCAGTTCCATGATGCACGCTGTTCCCACGGTGATGATCGAGTGCGACGACGACAAAGAGAACCTCCCCAACGAGGCCGACTACGAGGACCTGCCGGGCATGTACAAGGACGAGGACGAGGAAGAGGAGGAGGAGGAAGAAGAGGAGGAAGACGAAGACGATGACGACGAAGAGGAAGATGAGGATGAAGATGAGGATGATACACTGTTTACAAGTAAGCGTCTTGCTCTCTTTCCCTCTGTGAGTTCCTGGAAGCATCTCGCTGTTGTTCATCTAATTAACCGAGGCCAATCCATACTGTAGCAGCAGTGGTTTTCCAGTGTCCTTTAACCGTTGCCTCTTGTTAATGATCATACATATTTATGAAGAGGCATATGTCATTTTTATTCTGTGTATGAGCATGTGTGGGTCTCCATATGGCTCCACAAGCATCAACTGGCTTTCAGTATTCAGACCTGCAGTTAGCAATCAGAGATATGAATTATTTATCACACCAGCATTATGTATATAGTGGGTTTTAGTGTATATTGCAAAAGACCTCTTATATAATACATGTGCTGTGTGGGTCTCACCAGGGATTTGTCTTCAAATTAAAGGTCAAAATTAAATTAAAGGTCAAATTAAAGAGTCCATATTCATTTTTTGGGACTTTCAGACATGCTCTCCTTTCTGTTAATCTGATGGCAACTGAATGCGTCAGCTTCATGTCTAAATGAGCAGAATCCATATCTTCAAAGCATCTTCAAACGTGACCTTATGTTCGGTCAAATCTTGCATATGTAAAAATCTTGCACATGTGCTGGGTATGTCTGAGTGAAGTTGGGAACATTAACACAAAAGTGACCTACATCTGTCACTTCAGGCAGGAGATACAGGAGCACTGCTTGCCGCTGAGGAATAGTTTTTATCCGTGGGCGATTAGGCTTTTAAACTCAAAAGAGTAACCCCCACGGATACTTTTGGACAATTGGACAATTTTTCATTTTAACTACATATGGGACAGTGCAACAGGAGTATGTGTATATGTGGACTTTGACTGTTATTCTTTATTTATTACCTTTAATTTTGCATATTGTATTTTGTATTTTTTAATTGCACTATGGGGAGATGCTCCTGGGTCTGCACAGTGGATCGGTTGTTAGCACCGTCGCCTCACAGCTAGAAGATCCCCGGTTTGCGTCCCGGTTAGGACACCTGGGATCTTTCTGTGTGGAGTTTGCATGTTTCCCTGTGCAGCGTGAGTTTGCTACGGGTACTCCGGCTTCCTCCCACAGTCCAAAAACACACTGAGGTTAATTGATTATTCTAAATTGTCTGTAGGTGTGAATGAGAGTGTGCTTGGTTGTCTGTCTCTATGTGTAGCCCTGTGATAGACTGGTGACCTGTCCAGGGTGTCCCCTGCCTTCACCTGAGTCGGCTGGGATAGGCTCCAGCCCCCCGTGACCCTACAGCGGATTAAGCAGTGTACAGATAATGGATGGATGGATATTCAGTTATAGTCACCCTTATTAATGAAGAAGCCTAGTTATGAATGGCAGGTTCCCACTATCACATGCTGGTAAAACATTACACCCCCTTATATATATATCGGTTCCAAATATTGGTTATCGGCCTTTCTTGACACCCAATAATCGGCATCAGTATCCGTCCCGGAAAACCCATATTGGTTGATCTCTAGTACAGACTGAAATATCACCAGCTAATTCATGGATTGATATGAAATTTTGTTATGACATTTATTTTCCAAAGAGAATTAAGCCTGCCGGATTTGTTGGTATCCTGGCTTTGCCTTTAGCGGCGCCAGCTTTGATATTCTTTAGGTTTTGAGTTATATTGGTAGTGGTATTAGCATTGCATTCAGACATTTATATTCCCTCAACATGAACTGCAATAAGTCTGGTGATCCCTTAGTGTCTCCTGCAGCAGCATCACGTCAAAATTTCTGGATGTTCAATAACTTGATTTATAAGCGATTTTCAAAAGTAAGACATTCCAATCAGAATAAAGGGCACTTTTTTTGTACAAGCAAGTCTGAGCAAAGATGGCGAACAAGGTGAACATTATACCTGCGAAAACAGTGACTGCACTCGACAGTCCAACGTTCAGCTGAACCTAATATGAAGCTTCATTAGTTTCACTTCTACTGTTTAATTTAGCGAACGCTTTTATCCAAAGCAACGTACATAGGTAGGTAGGCGGGGCAGCATTAAGGACCTTGCCTAAGGGTCCTCACTGGATACCTGTGTCCTGACCGGGATTTGAACCACTGATCTCCCATGCCAAGTTCTGGGGTGTTAGTCACTGAGCTATCCAGCTGCATACTTAGCAAAATTAAATAAGTATCTTCATCCAGGTGTTCACATGTTTGTATTTTGTCAGTGTCTGGCAATGCAATGCTGCCAGGACAGCAAGGAAAAACACAAACAGGGAATTCAAAGTGAGAGTAATGTTGGAGGATACCTCATTGATCTGGCAAACTTGGAGAACTAAAGACTCATATTAGCTTTGGCTGAATTTAAAGTGGCTGATGTCTGCTATATATAATCCAGTCAGGACACAAGGAATCGCTTCATGGCCAGTATGGAGAGGAGTAGGTCTGCAACTAATGTTTTTTTCTTAGTTAATAGGCTATAAAACGTCAGAAAATGGCGAAACAGGGCAATTACAGTGTCCCAGAGCCAAGGTGACGTCTTCGCATTGACTGCTTTGCCACGCAGCCAGACGGAGCAGAAAGATAGTAAAACCCAAAAGACTCTCTATTTCCTACTTATCGTCATGTGGGCTCCTGATGATCGTTTACAGGGGCCGGGTGGGGCGGCACGCAATAGAGATGCCACTGTCAGGCTTGATTCACTAAGCTCTGAGACTTACATTTTCTCATCAAAAAAGTCAACACACTTCTTCCCACAGCTCAGCTTTGCAAATTAATCTTAAACTGTTTATTTTTCCACCACACCTCGGTTTCTGAGTGGCTAAAAATCTCTGCTTCTCAGACAATTAGCTACAAGAGTTGTCAAGAGAGCAAGAAATACGAACAGGAGCAGCCTCTTGTGTGAGCTCTTGATTGGCTACTCAGCCAATCACGCACCAATCTCTGGCTTTAAGCGACCGTCTTCTGCATCCTTTTGCATGCGTTTATATGCATTAGACGGAAGAGTGATTAGGATTGAGCCAGAGTGTGTAGTGCATGACTAGCATGGGTAGAAGTAGACCTAATTTCCTACAGTGTTGCTCATATTTAAGTGTTTAAATAGACAGTTTTGTTTTCTTTCTGCTTACTGACTCCAAATTAACCTTTGTGGCTGGTGGGATGCCGCAGGGAGGATCTCTACTCGCCAGCAGCCGGTGCATAAGGCAAAGAAAAGGAGCAAATTCTCATGATTTAGAAGGTGGATTTGGGTGTCTCCTGCCTTCGCCCGAGTCAGCTGGGATAGGCTCCAGCCCCCCCGCAACCCCACAGAGGATTAAGCGGTGTATAGATAATGGATGGATGGATGGTTTGAAAATGACAAAGAATTTATCAAACATCGCCTGGTACTGTTCAATTTAGCTCTAAACAGGACCGAATGCAACACACATTTGACATCAGACAAGTAGAAATGCATGGAACCTATCCTATATATATTGTTTTCTATTTTAAAATACTGGTTTTAGCCATGTAGACTGCATAATCAACAGTGCAGAATTTAGAAAATCATATGTAGCATCTAAAAAAGGAGACATCAAATGTACCTTTTTTTATTATTTAAAGTGATATTATTCAAGGTGTTTTGGAGGTTAGAGGTTTATTATGCTCAACATCAGTTCAAGAACAGCCAGGGACCTTTTGTTGCATGTCATCCTTCATCTTCCCATCATCTCTGAACTCACATTATTATGAGGAACTGAAAACAGCCGCTGTGTGTTAATTATTTCTCCGTCAATCCGTTAATTAGTTGCCAAACCTTATCCTCGCCGCGTTTACTACATTCTACGCGTGCGGCTGCAAGAATGAACTTCCAGAGCCTGTGTGGGCTGTCGCGTTGTTCGTTTTAATTATACCGACTCTGTGCAGTGTAGCAATGTCATGATACAGCGAGTTACAAAGATTCCCATCCTGTATCTGCACATTTTAGCGCGTGTAGCGGCTTTGCAGTTATTAAGACTGTGGCAAAGCAAGATGTTTGTGTGTTTTCGACAGAACAAGCGAAGGTGGGTGGGTTGATGCTACTGTTATCTGAGGATGAAGCATACAGCCACTGCCAAAGCCTGTGGCAAGAGGAGAAAAGAGAGAGTGGGGGGGGGGGC
>OMNN01031978.1:0-10156 GCA_900302755.1 Chromis chromis | reverse complement strand
TACACTCTGATAAACTAATCTAGCTGGAAATAAAAGCACCACAGAAATGAAATATTAGTCTGATAAACTTTTATTTCACCTAATACTTTAACTTAGCGTTGTACTGACATTCACTCACATCAGATGTATTTAATTCAACATGGTCAGAAAAGTCCAGCAGACATTTTCTACTAGTTCAACTGGGGGAATCTGACTGCAACATGGTGGTGGCAGAGAAGCATCTCCTACATGTTGTGTATATATATATATGTGTATGGATTATTTTAGCTAGAGAAACATTAGTCACACACTTTTAGTCATGTAACAATGGGTCACTCTTTATTTTTGGATGGTGATTCTCCTGCAGTGTGATATAAATACTGGTTTACTTCTGCAGCCTATTAGGACAGTGTTGATTATGTAAATTAGAATTACAATTGTGGCTCTCAGAGTTTTGAAATTGCACTGAAACTACTATTTAGACATAAAAACAATAAAGCATTGATCATACCAGATGCAATATAAGCAAATACACACATAGTCCAGTTAGCTGATTATGTTAGTATTGGGTTTTAACGAGTTAATGGCTTTGCATGTGCTAGGAAAATCCCACAATTCCAATATGAGACACCTGCTCACATTTATATTCTGTATAATATGATGTGAATGTGGCATTGGTGAACTGATTTTGGTGGAAACTCTACAAAGCTGCAACCAACCTTAACTTGAACAGGAGCCTAATTAGCTTGAGTAAATGATAACAAATGTTTGGATTTGCAGAAGCTGTTAGTTTTGGACTTTCCTGCCCTAAAAACTGCAGGATCGAAGTGAGAGAGACAGCAGCCCATCTCCCGCTGTGCTCTGACATCCTTCTGTGCCAGTCTATACAATACTTCACTGAATCCTAGCCATAGCCGGGTAAATATGTTATGTTGGCTTTTGTTCCTTCACATTGCCATCCACAGGGACTGCTGGCGCTGCACAGAGCCGTAATGAAAGGCACAGCCAGCTGTGCCGACCAGCAAGATGGCACTTTCATCAAACTAAACCGGGCTGACGCCAGCTTCTCAATTATTAAACGCCTGAAATAAGCAACAGTGTCGAAACCCCCCCCAAACAAACTACTGCAGACGCCCATCAGTGATGTTGAGGCGTGATTGTTCTTGAGATGATGAGATTTGGATTATGGTTATATAGGGAGACAATACACTGTCGATGATTGCTACAGAAATGTTTGCAGTCTTAGAGGCGAGAATCAGAACAACGCTTTTGTTTTGTCACAAACTGCAGTCAAGCTGTGACTAAACCCAGCAAGTACAAGGCTGTACCGGCCCTTTCTGTCCAAACTGATTATACATTAATGACGGCTTTAGAACATATCCTATTTATATATTTTTCTTTAAGAAGACACTAAACATATCCCTATAATGCTTTTTACCCCTGAACAAAGCAGCTACCTTAGCTGCTTTGCACGTCTCTGCAATGCACAATATCAATTTTCTTACATGGTTGAGGTTTTTACCAAAGTCCCAGAAGGGTTGTGGGGTAGAAGTGGATAATTAAGAGAGTCACAAGAGTAACTTACCCTACATTCCTCTCTACAGTGGAATTAACACTGTCATAACATCCTCTCAGAGCCAACGCTTATACACCATGGAGCTCCATATTAGAGACCTGGCAGAAGCCCACATACTAAGCAAGCATCTTTGGTTTGGTTTTCATTCACAACACACAAGCCCCATATTTGCTTATTCTGAGGGCTCTGGAGAGTAGCTCAGCATAGGTCTGAGGTGAGGGATCTCTGTTTACAAAACCAAGAGGTATGAATATTTTTTTGTATGTGTTTTTTGGATGACAGTGAAGTTTTATGGCATCCGCTCAATCAAGCCGTGACTCATCACAGCTCAAAACTGAGCGTTCCTCTGCAAACATAACCAGCTTTAGGGAAAAGAAATCAGAACTTCTCCGCCCTGCCGCGGAGACACGTATTGCAAATGAAACTGAATAACTACCGAAGGGGAAATTGCTGGGTTTAATAGAGGACCCAAACCCATATAGATGAAAAGCATCCTAATTGGCTTTAGATTTAACATCGGATTCGCCCCTTAACCACCGCTGGACTGCACCTTTGAAGTGCTCCTTCCCTCAGAGAGCACATAGAATACACTCACATCCACTGATTGCTTGATAAGCTGCACACCTTGAGAAATCCTGCGCATACAGATTGCAAACACAAATTGCAGGTTCGAGAATAGAATCCGGTTAGCGAGGCAGGATTAAACATACATCTTTCACACCCCAGTAATCTATTAAATCTCATAATGCTTCTCTTTACTACTCCCTGTTAGAATGCCCCGTACATTATTATCAAAACTTATTATAATCACAAGAATACCACTGTAATGTTGAGAATTAGCCGCATTGTGACTGTCAGCTTTACTTTCTGAATGCAGGGCATGAGGGAAGTAACTACCATAACGGCAAGAAGGAGCTTGAGAATAATTTCACAATTGAAGTAAAAAGGTAAGAGCTGGAAGTGCTCCATTGTCAATATCAAGAGATTTATGGCTTACACGGAACGCACCGACTTGGTTGGCTCGCTTTATATTCACTTGACCGTCCCACTGCAGTAATGCTGACTTTTCCCACAGAAAAAACTTTATGCGTGCTGTACATAATCAATTATTCCTTTCTTTTCCCCCCGTTTACTATGGTAAATGAAAAAGTGCAATGAGGTGCATTAACAATATTAATTTACTGGTACAAAATCTATAATTTATGAAAGTCGTTTACTACATAATACAGTACAGAGTTTTAATTAAATGCAGCATATCACAAGCAATTCTTGCCGTTCGGTCATACCGTCTCCAACTGTTTGCAAATCTTTTCCTGAGTGTCACTTGAGTAATATACTGCAACCTCACACTAATAAGATAATGAAATTTCGAGCACAAAGTTAATAAGGAGAATAAATTATAGTTAAGAAGGCAGTTTTCAGAGTTTTACACACTGAAGTAAGAGACTACAAAGCTAAGATGACTTAATTTAAGTAGAGGAGACATTTGACACGAGTTTAAATCCCCTCATGAGGTTTCTCCTTTTTGTTTTGCACTTTTTATGCATTTAAAAATATATATTTCGCAAATAAAAGGTTTGAATTAATTTGTCAACTCTATTGGATACTAAGTCATACAGACATTGTTTTAAACAAGAGATTAAACCAGTTTTCATTGGGGTGATTGTAATTACCCTGGTTTATAAATATACTTCTTATCACAGCAAAGGGATCCACATCATAAGCTTTGGGATTACAGTTTTTGTCTTCCCTCAGTGCAGATTACCATAAATCTCCCCAAGTGAGGAAAATGTGCACTGAAGGGCAGTTACAGGACAAAGACATACATGACCATTCAGATCACAAACCTCAGACATCTAAAGTGGACGTTCAACTTGTGATATATTCCACTTTTACATCTAATAAACAGTTTTCAAGCAACACTCGCTTTGCCATGTGGAAGCAAAATCCAATTCTGACTGATCTGAACCAACACACTTCACTGACCCTTGCTGTTTTGAACTAATTGATAATGTCGGTACGAGCATTATTCTGCAATTGCGCATTGGTAGCATCAAATGCTAACACCCAAACAGACACATGAGGTTCTTTAGGCCACATTAATGTATTAGTCCACACACACTTCACCCCAAAACACACAAACCAAGCACATTTTTGTAAAACATGTGAGCCATGCCATGCTAATGTGGAGTGGTGTCAACAAATCGATTAGACAATGTCCAATTATTGTTGGTCTCTTCGGGTCAAAATACCATGAAGATCATTTCCAAAAGTGTCGCTCTGAAATCAGAATTTAGATGGCAAATAACAGAGATAAATGCGATGCAAAAGAACAATAATTAAAGCCACACTCAATTAACTTCAGTGAACACAAAGTTCTGTATTGTGTTATTGTCATAATGCGGTACGCTGAACCCATGTTGTAGATTTCTTCTCCTGGATCAGATTAGTTGTTTTCTATTTTCCACTTTGGGGTTCCATTTAAAAGTAAAATTTTAGAATAATTGGACACATCTAACATTTGATGTCAAGCGTGTTATGAATGAAGAGTCAAGGGTGCTTAACTGTGATTTAAAAGTGTTTTTTTTACAGGGCATAAAGGATTTACCTCTCTGTTGAGCCTTGTATTTTGATTTTGAGTTTGTATTTTTAGGGCTGTGGCGCTGAATCATACCTCACACTCCCTGGAGCCAGAAATTGTGCAAGTGCAGGAACCAGTGCCATTGCCTAGCACCTCCAATGCTTCTGGTGTGGCAGCGGGGTTGTAGCTCATGTAATACTCTTGGAGCTGGGAGCTGAGGTTCTGCTCTGGCTCTGGACTCTTTTTGCGACGCTTCCGTCCCACCATGGACCGCTGCTGCAGCAACCTGGTCGCACCTGGGTAGCGTCGCCACAGCACATAGATAATTGTTAAGATTAGGGACATGGTGAAGAAGAGTGCCACGCTGCCCACCACCACCTTGTGCAGAGTCATGTGCTCCATCTCAGGGGGTGGTAATTGAGTGGGTTGAGGGCGAACCACTGAGTCTCTAGGGTCTTTGCTCATATGCCCTGGATAGGTAGGATGAGGAATAGGCCGAGGTCTGAATGGTGGGATGGGACCAAAGGTGTTCGTCGGTGGCAGAGGTGGAGATCCGCTAGTTGGGGCAAAGGTTGGTTCAGCAGTGGCTTCAGAAATGAGCTCCGACATTGGTGACGGTGTTTCAGTCAGGATGTAATCAGTTTCCTCACAAATACCATGGTTCCTCGTGGCTTCCATGATTTTTTCCCCCTGGAGATACTTTGGGCTGCTGCATATCATAGTGGTGTCCTTACTGCCCCGAAAATTCCTCAACCAAGCGACAAGTGGGCAAATGCCGGTTCCGCAATCCCACATGTTGCCAGCAAGGCTAATGGAGGTCAGCGAGATCCATGCTGACACTGCCTCTTGAGACACATTAGATAGTTTGTTGGATTCCAGGTTTAGGACTTGAAGGTTGGGCAAGCAGTGAAACACAGCTGGGTCCAGTGTCTGGATTTCATTCCCAGACAGGTCAAGTTTCTGAAGTGTATACCAAGTCCACGGAAGGCCCTGGTTGACCACCCTAATGCGATTCCATTGCAGGTAGAGTGATCTCAGATTGGCTAAGCGTGGAAACAGAAAAAAGTTGATCCGTGAGAACTGGTTATGTTCCAGATGCAACTCCATCAGCTTCTGTAGCCCCAAAAAGGTGGTGCGAGTGAGAGCCTTGATCCGGTTGTAGCCCAAATCCAGAAACTCCAAACTTCGGCACTCCAGGAATGCTCGAATTGGGATGTTAGAGAGACCATTTGAGCGTAGGTGAAGGTTTTGTAGTTTTCGTAACCCGTGGAATTGACCTGGCTGCAGGATTTCCAATTTGTTGTAGGACAAGTCCAGACTGCGAAGGTTGGGAATTCCATGGAATGTTGAATTGTGTAGGGATGTGATCCTGTTGGAGCTCAGTATTAGCTCTTTAAGCCTGCGGACCCCCTGGAACGCTCGACTGTCAACAGCTGAAATCTGATTGTGGTCTAAGTATATCCAGAGAAGTTGGCTGAGGTGAGCAAACTGATACGGTAGCAGGGTGTGCAGTTCATTGTAGCGCAGGGAGAGGCCCTGGCAGCCCACTGAGATGTTTTCTGGGACATCTAAAAATCCAGACGAATCACAATGGACAGTTTTTCCTTCACATCGGCAAAAATTGGGGCAGGTACGCTCACCAAAGCTGAATAATAGGGGTGCCCGCAAGAGGAGGAGCAGAGGAAAGAGGAGGTGTGTCAATCGCCCATCACACAGCAATGGACCTATAAGAGAGAGACAGAAAGATAGAAGACTTTAAGGAACTGACTGAGGATCAAGTTACATTTTAAGAATTATTTTCAGTCGAACAAAAATGATTCAGCAGATCTACTATGCAAGGAATAATTTAAAGTTTACTTAGTTAAATAGTACAAGAAGAGTTGAATCATAGAAATGGAAAAACTTGATAAAAAACAAGAAAAACTAAAATTCAAAGGCAAAGCCTAATGCATGTGCTGAAAAAGACCTAAAAGTGAAATTTGTTGTATTAAAAGACACTGATCTCAATTTTGTTCTTGCTATGTTCAATGAAGAATTACATATCAACATCATGTCTCTAGGGACAGTCTGTCTTCTCTTCTTATCATCACCAACAATGGTGAGGACCATATGTTCAGAGTCCAAATTTGGGAAGCATAATCTTGCAGATACTGACTTTTTCAAAAATTACCTCCACACTGATGCAACTGCAACAA
The DNA here is from genome assembly GCA_900302755.1 of Chromis chromis. Lineage (NCBI taxonomy): Eukaryota > Metazoa > Chordata > Actinopteri > Pomacentridae > Chromis > Chromis chromis. The sequence goes on along the minus strand of OMNN01031978.1, from coordinate 3,825 downwards.
TGGTTTCAGCCTACAAAATCGTTTTCCATTTGCTATGGCTGCTTTATACCTGAAGCATACAGCAAGAATCTCTACCATGCATCTTTGCATCCTTTCAAGTCTTGCCATCACACAGGTCACGACACTGGTTTCCACTAAAGTGCACTTAATGAGATGTAGCGCTCCTCAAGCATATTAATATTCTGCACACAGACTTCTCATGAATGCTGAACATCTGGGTAAACATCCTACACATCTGTTAAGGTTAAGAACCAGGGAGGCTCACTGCTTAATTGTAGAGCAGCTACGTTTCAATGGATGATGAGAAAGGATTTATTTTTTTTCAGTTTTGAAGGTTTGCCACTATTTGCAAAGACCCATATGACCCGGAGTTGATTTGAAAAACAAACTCAGACACACTACTTTAAAAGTAAGACAAGCTTTCACCTTTTACTCTGCTTACACTGCTGTGTGCAGCTTTTCTTGGAAATGCAAAAAGAATTCATAATATTCCACAAACTGAGATGATGTATGTCTGCATTTAATATAAAAAAGGCACTAGTAACAGCAGAGGCATAGTCCCAAAGATTTAGGTTTCAAGGATGTTCAAGCGTTAAGGTATTATTTAGCAAATTTTGAGAAATATACAGTACCATGCTCAGAAAAGGGTCTCAAGAATTTAATGTCTTTTGAGATTTATTCTGTCATAAACAGCTCCTATGTATGGTTTAGACTATGCTAGTAGGTGTCTCAGGACTTGAGCTCAATGATTGATCACAGCAACCCTCAATTATCTATTTTGGTTGTTGTCCTGTTCACTTTGAATTATATTATGTCACTTTTGAGCACTGTATCGAGTATTGTGTCATTCTACGCCGATGACACAGTCCTATATCATAACGGTCAGCCTGTCAACTTGGCCTTTGCACAACTGCAGCTTGGGGCTGACAATCTCATGTTCTCAGCTTGTTTTAAATGCAGGTTTTTCTTTTAAAACAGGAACAACGGATGATCTCTGCTAATCTTTGCTGTCAATCTTGAATGGAGCATTTATTGCACTAGACTATGAATATAAATATCTTCTTGTTTGGATCAATGATGACCTTAACCTCCATGAAATTGCAATGACTGTCAGATTTTCGAAGCTGCTCTTGGAGTTTAGCCTGTTTTTATACATAGTCCTACGTTTTTTTGGACAGCACAGCAAGACAACCATGCAGGCAAGGATTTTTATGGCCAAAGAGTGCATATTCTTCACTGTCGCCTGATGTAAACGCCTTCAAATTAAAGCTGACAGCCAGACCTTTAACATTACAGGCGTGTTTGATTTCAGATTCTACATGCTGCGGTACAAAGTCAGCATGGTAAAAGATATGTCACTGTTGTAATACATTCTGACTACACCATATGTCAAGGGACACATCAAGGGCTCTGTTCTGGTCTCAGTCTGCTCAGGACATTCATATCTCACAACAAAGCTCCATTCATGTCTTAGTACGTCGCCTCAGCTGTCTACTCTCATGTTCAGTGACAGATTTGACAAATCAATGAGCAAACTGTTTGGGATTACTGCAGAAAGGTAATTCTATTGTAAACACATTTTGTTTTTTTGTTTTTTTTACAGTATAGTTTAGTATTTTTATGACATTATTAGATGGAAGTTGACAGTCCCTTGTGTCTTCTGTGTAGCTTTTCTTTCTGCATCGCTAATGTTTTCCTTTTTCCTTTTAAAGTGCAGTTTTTCCACAAGCTTAAGGCTACAAGTCTTCACATGTATTATGCATATACACAAAGAATCCCTTCACCTATCTCCTCTCACATGGGTTGCTAAAAATGAGACAGCACATATTGACAGAGCAAGGAAATCATATTCATCACATTAGCATTAAACGTTAGCATTAATTCGTGCATACCTAAATATAACTTATGAACAGTTGACTTAATATCGGCTTCCCACAGAACTGTGCTCAGATGGAGATGATTGCAGGTAGGACACACACATTTGTACTACTAGACTAGTGAGGACCCACAATGTATTCTTTAGCACGGAGTCAAAAGTGTCCTCACTCTCAAGGTCTAAAATGAAAATAATTCTTCACAAGATCAGAAATACAGGAGCACACACACACACTCTCTCTAAATGTTCTCATTTGGTTTGTACATGCACAGGAAGGTATTGTTTGACTTTGGACAAGGTTTGGAAAGTGACAGCAAGTGAATGACCTGAATACCAAAACAGAAATGCATCATATTACTGGTAGGATGAGCAACTCTGTATACATGAGTTTGGGGAAAAGGTATTGCTTTCCGAAACATTTTGGACGACAGACAGATTGGACGGACATTATTAAAAGTAAATAGACAGAGGGAGGCTATAATAATGATCTATGAATTGAAGATGCAAGTCATGTGCTGTGCATTGTAATCACCTTAAATATATTAACACTGACAAGTCCCCAGAAAGCTGTAAATGAAAAGTATATAAACCGTTGTGTAATGACTCTTCATTACTAGCTTAAATATGCAGTGGCGCTTTAATATAAAGTAAAGTTCCAGGACAGATGCATTATGTGTTCAGTAAATCACTTGTTATTTCTGTGTGCTGAACTGCTCTTGTAAGCTGCGAGCTAACAAAAATAAACTGTAGAAAATCCCTCCATTGTGTGGCATATGGTAGGCAGAAAGCATTATTATGCATCATTATACCACGACTTGGAGGTTGTCACACAGCACAGTGACAATTTCATGCTAAAATGGGTAGCAAACATGCACTGTCTCACATGATCTGCAGTCACAAACTGCCGGATGTCATTATGCTACACCTCGGTAACAGCAGGTAGCTCTTGACTTTCTCATGTTGGAAAGGATACTTTACCAGCGATTGGATATTTGTGCACAGTTCTTGCTATTGTCTTCTTTGCAGGAATTGCATGATAGTAGGACAGTGTGCAAAGGTTGATATATAATTTGGTTTGGCAACTTACATTACACCACTCCATTACATTTGCATGTGATGAATTAGTTTTAATTTACTATACTAACGAATGAAAATGAACTAATGAATTACAGCGCATGCACTAGAGCAGACAGTGGAACTGCACAATCCTAATGGCTCTGCTTTGATGACTATTGTGTGGCTACTAGAAAGCACTAGAAGAGCCCATACGTACCTCCTCAGAGGCTGCATAAACTGAAGTATATTCTTTGAATGAAATGTCAAGAAATTACTCATCCGCATCTGAATAGCTGAGAGTTAGACAATCTTGGGCGACTTTCTTTCAAGGTTTCTATCTAGTTCCAATATCCAATATATATATATATGTATATATATATACACCGATCAGCAACAACATTATGACCACTGACAGGTGAAGTGAATAACATTGATCATATTGGTACTATGTGGTGTTCTGCTGGAAAACCTTGGATTTTAACATCCGTGTTGATGAGACTTAGATACCCAAATAAACATTGTCCCAGAACAAGCACACTCCCTCATGCAAATGGAAATCCCAAATGTCACTGGCCCACCTCCACAGGAAAATGCACCTCACCACATGGCAAAAACATCAAACAATCAGGAACATCTGGAGGAACATGACAATAGCCCAAGATATTGATTTGACCTCCAAACTTCCTAGACCCCATTCTGATCAAGCATCAACAGGATGCAGTGGAACAAGTTTGATTGACAGAGGCCCCACTGCACAAGCCAGAGTACCCAAAGGATCCACTGCCAACATCCTGGTGCCAGACCCCATAGGACACCCTGAGAGGTCCTCTTGTCCATGCCCAATGGTTCAGAGCATTTTTGACCACATAAGGGGGACCAACACAATATTAGGC